>VRMD01003199.1:0-11440 GCA_009872375.1 Sminthurides bifidus | reverse complement strand
TCTGGTCGCTGAAGGAGAGTAGGATTTGTTCAGGTTTGATAATTGAGTCGGATTACGCCTCTTAATGTGTATCTCACTATAAAGTTTGTGTGAGTAACCTTCGGAGACATGGAGAGGCCGAATTCTCCAGCTTAAGCACTTCGCAACGTTAAAGGTATGGGGGGATGCTGACATCATGCCTTCCAATTTAAAATCTTTGAAAGGCTGTATTTCATCAACGGTTAGGAATTTTCAAAAACCGTTTGAAGATCCGTGATCCCCGTGGCGTCTTTGGTCGGAAACCACCCTCAGCTCAAAAAGTCGAAAAATGGGCCATTTTCGCTAAAATCGACGATGGTTAGCCTTCCCATTTTGACGAAAATGGGTTGAAAAAGGCCATTTTTGAAATTTTGAAGCTGAGATCGGATTCCGACCAAAGAAGACACGGGGAACACAGATCTTCAAACCGTTTTTGAAAATTCGTAACTGTTGATGAACTACAGCCGTTCAAAGGTGAATGCATCATGTCAGCGACACCTTAGTACACAAAGTCTGTGAGGGAGTTACACCGGCGGAATGATGATGATACTATTCCACCTATTGCATGCCTTGCCAGCATAAACGCTTGATTTTGTTGATTGTTGTTAATGTGAAAGATTTTTCTAAACTTTGAATGTATTTGAACAGGTTGCCAGAGTCCATGAGCGAGTCACTGTCTCGGTCTTTGGGTGGGGTCATGATGGCAGTACAGCGGGGAGACTGCTCGGCTTTTACATGTTCAAATAATTGGATCAGTTCTATTCTGCCGTCTTCTCCACGATAAATTAATTTTGAATAACTTTTTATAAATTGAAATATATACTCGTTTATACGTGTTTAATGTTAAGAATCTGCTAGAAATGCAGTAATTTGAAGGATTGGCGAATCGGAGCTGTGGTGAAAACTAAATACGACAAGCTGATTTTACTATGCTAGCTGGTCGAGATTTAGTGGAACGAGCAGTCAGGAAGGTGACTGGTTCTTCTATTTTTGGAACTTAGCAATGATAATTAACTACTTGCCGAACCCTAAGAATATTGCTGTATTCTAGTTTACATGATTAATTTTGTGTAATGACGATAAGGTTGTGATGATTGTTGTTTTATTGTGAGTCAAGCCCAACCCCTAGCTAAAATGGTGTCAGGTTGAATTAATACGAGGCTACTGACTGAACTAGCAAAGGTCAGCGGCTTCCAAACTTTGATTATTGTCTTGAAATTGAAATAGTTCAAACTAGGACAATAATTGACTGATCCTAGGCGTAAGCTCATAGCGTAAACTAAATTTAAGTTGATGTGCCGCTGTTTAATGTTGTTGTATACCTATGCAAGATGTTTCTATTAAGTTTGACAATCACAATTGTATTAAGGCTTCATTTTTAAGCTCTTCCTATCTGTTATGAACTTGAGTCCGTTCCAGAGCCTTGAGAGAGGAACTCGGAGTCCTTTAAAGCCTTACGTAGATTGATGCAGTGTTGTCGTCCACTTTCCCAAGTTCTTTAGGGTGCATGAACCTTGCTCAATTTGCACGCGTCCATACCGGGTCTGTTGCTGTCTGTAGTGTTTGCAGTACTTTTATTTATTTTTGTTCATATATGAAACATTGTGGTGGATAAATACTCAAAAGAAAATATTAAAAGAATGTAAACCCTACGTAGAATATCATATATGTACTGTCGTGATCATGGATTAGCTGCAACCCTAGCGCTGGTTCCTAAGTTTTCCAGTTATAGCTCATGAAATGAAATACAGAATATGCTCATAATCATGTCACATGATGTGTAAAGGGCTGCGTAAATTGTGAGACATGGTTACTGGTAGGGTCCACTAGATTTATCGGTAATCGCTTTCGTAATCTTCTTATGACTCACATCCCTTGTCTAAACTGACTCATTGGGGACTGCGACCGTGGCATGCTGTTGTGGGATTCTAAGCATCCCTTGGTTAGGAAGAAAATACCAAGTACTACGTAAAATGAGTCATCGTCCTTGTGGAACCGATTCCAAAAATAAATTCCAGTTTGAATTTGACTGGTGCGAAAAGCTGGCTGGCATTGAGCGTTGAAGAAACTGACGGAGTCCGTCAGTTCACGTCTGTAAGTCAACTCAACCTGATCAACGCTAACTTTGGTGCATTCTAATCGTAACTAGTCTGAAGTTAATGCAAACCTGTACAGCAGTTTAAGTTAAAGTGAGATTGTGATAGGACATTTAGTTCAAATCTTTAAAAAAGGGAGCAGAAATTTTAGTTGTGTTATTGATAAATTTTTCATTCAAAATGTCGATAGAGTATAGCATTGCTGAGCGTGTAAAGTTGATTCGGAGGTTACCTCAAGTGAGGGATTTGAGCTGGCGACATGAGCCTGATATAATTCCGAAATCGGAAGCTGACCAGAAACATTTGAACAGCAGCTTTTCAGGCAACGAGGATGATGATGACTTGGATAGCGTGCACAGTGCGGAAACGGTAATTCTCGATTCAGAAGATTTTCCTCCGGATGTTTCTGCGCCTGACGCCTCACCGGCTACGGATGAAGGACCTGTGAAAACAGCGGCTTTGTCCACCGCAACTGAGGATGACATAAAGGGAGATCTCATTATTGAGCTGGAGACGCTTGCTGTGTTAAATGATGTGCAGAGCTCAAGTGGCCCTTCAGGAGTCGGTGGTCCTAAGAAATCCCCAGGTCGCGCTGCCTCAAGAGATCGTAAGCGAAAGCCAGCAATATTAAAGCAGCATTCGTGCCACTTCTGCCCCATGCGTTTCTCACGCGCTAACTATTTCCGAAGCCACTTGAGTACTCACACTGGAGAGAATGCTTACCGTTGCTCAGTTTGCCCAAAAACTTATGCACACCTCTCTAGTTTGAGACTGCACACCCGAGTGCACACAGGAGAGAAGCCATATGGGTGCCAATTGTGTCCCAGACGTTTTTCACGAGTTGACAATCTTCAGAGCCATCAGCGAGTCCATACAGGAGAGAAGCCTTATGGGTGCCAAATCTGTTCCAGACGTTTTTCACGACTTGGTAATCTTCAGAGCCATCAGCGAGTCCATACAGGAGAGAAACCTTACTCTTGCTCGTTCTGTTCCAAAAGCTTTGCACGTGCCAACTCCTTGAGACTGCACAAAGACAGAATTCACATGAAAGAAATACTTGCGACCACTAGATCTACCTAAATGTTCCTCATGTAAAATCGACCAGCACTTGAACTAGCATAGTGGATAGCCTACTAGTTGTATAGACTTTATGAAACGAGGCGTGTTAAATGTTAACATTGGCTAGATATTTGATTTCGCCTTGAGACTTGTGTCATTCCTGAAGGCGTATGCTCTCCAACCAATTTGACTTCGTGCTTCGTCTGGAAGGTTATGTGTAAAATTAGAACTGTGCCTTTACTTTCACTTTTATCCCGTAATAGGTCCATTTTAATGCAGCCTAATGATCACACGAACGATACCATTGTATTTGGATTGTATTTCATTTCGTGATCTCATTTCAAAATTCACAGTTAGGGTAAAGAATAGGTATCAGCTATAACGAAAAGTCATAACCTTGTATAGCTTTTCGACTTCTAACTTCTCAGTGATGCCCATGTGTAAAACTGGCCAGTCTTTCACTGATATTTGAGTTATACAGACTTATGTTACTGTGAGCCCTAACTGCAAAGTTTTACGCGCAAGTTACAGTATAAATTTAACGTATGACTTAATATTATACTTACATTATATTAGTTGACAGAAATTTATATTAGTAACAGAAATTTTCACGCGAAAATGGATTGGAGACTCTTGATTCGCATTCTATTATTTTTCTCACACGCTTCAAGTTTTTCATTAGTCAGATCCCAGAATACTAGCTTCGAAAGTGATACAAAAGTAAACCAGCTACAAAGAAGACAATCTCAGTTCACAGACATGAAGTTCGTCGGTCAACCTGAACAGAGTTCGTTTTTGCATGGTGAAGATCTTTCGTCAATCGAACACGAGGCTAGCTCCGATAACCCAGGATACGACCATGAGGCTCAACCTTCCCACAGTGACTTTGCTTTCGCGCCTCCAGGACCTTTTGGAAGCCACGAGTATTTACCACAAGGACCTTACAGACCCATGTACCCTGGTTACGGTCATGGAATGCCCTATTTCCAACCATATCCCCCATATCCAGGAGGACCGTTCGGGAATGCAGTATTTCCTTACATGCAGCCACCTTTCATTCAGGGATATCCAGGGCCGGGGATGACGGAAGAGGAAGCTATCGCAGAATACTCGGTAAGAGGTCCATTCATTGCAGTTGTAGATAGCCATTTGACTGAATCTGAAGGCAAATTAGTTTAAAATTAAAAAAAAATCAGTGAAAATCTCAGAAAGTTGAAGTATGTGAAGCATGTGCACGTTTTAGCGTTCAGAGCTAACCAAATTTTGCTAATCTGTTGCAGATCTGGCCAGAAGCTATGGAAACTGGTCACGATATTTTGCCATGGGGAAAAGATGGCGCGGCAGCGGTGGTCGGAGGCATTTGCGTCATCGTGGCCATTGTAGTCTCCATCATCGTCCTCATGGTGTGGCTAACAGGAGCAGCGGATTTTGCCCTTGTACAGAGAGAAGACACCAGGAAATTCAGTTCCGGTTACCAAGGGAACGGCACCGTGGTCGGAGAGCATCTGAATTCAGTCACCGAATCCGTCTTCCAGGGCTTGGACCGATACCGTCAATTGATTGCAAGTATGAAGCATTAAATGCACCCTGAAATGTAAATAAAGCAAAATATAAAACATTGTGTTCATAAATCTTATTTAGAATCCATTCTAGCATACCACACTGTCTTCATCTTCATTTCAGTATGCATGTTTACATAATTTTTTAATCTGGACAGTATGCTTTTCCCACAATCTGCTCTGCATGAAGCAGATTCGTACTACATAACACATGGTATCATGCTTTTAGCAGGCTAATTTTCAGACTCTGAAACATGTTCAAATTTCGATGTTTGAGCACTTATTCCGATAGATCTTATCACGTGGAGTCCAATGGTACTACTGGCAGCCTTCTGCGACGAATAACAACGAAGTTATTAGGGGTTTCACCTGCTAGTGCCACCTAAAATGAACAACGTTTTTTTGACCTCCCGGGCAAACTTGAAGGAATATCGGAAAACTAATTGCACTACTGAGCTCAGCGTAGCTGATTACCCCCATAAACCGATTTTTATCGAAAAACTCGAGGTCAAGTTTTCATACTCTGGGTCGCGGTGCTCAAAATCGATGATGGTTAGCCTTCCCATTTTTTGGGCGATTTTGGCGAAGTATCGAAATTCGCTACTTTTTGCATGTTTTCCCATAGAATCGGGCCCGAGAAATTTACTGGTTCAATCCGTTTTTCAATATGAAGCTCCGTTTGGAAGCTATCGAACTTCAAAGTTGAAAGTGGTGACAAGTTAAAACGAACACCTCTTTAACATGCGCTTAAATGGGCAAGTCTTCACATTCCAATTAAACCGTTTACTATGGCTGCCGAATCAGATTTCCTGGACTATTCCTATGGATTTTAACCTGGAGTATCGAATGAAGAGCGTATTTCAAGCCACAGATGAGCCAGAGAGCCGGTATCAAAATGCAAAGCTAGTCTGTTTCAGCATCATCAATCCTGTACACATCAACTAAGTTAGACAATTTTTCCAGCAGTAGATGGAAGAAGGAGGGAGACCGAAAGCTAATTTAAATTGACACTGGAATCACTTATGGCCTATAGTCAGATGCATTCACCAAGCAATGATGATGCAGTTGTAACCATGTGCGCTAGCCAAGCATAGACCTTCAGGAGTTAAAATCAGTCAAGGTTTCTTATGTACCTTGAGTTTTTTCACCGCATTATCTCATCTACTCGTGATCTTTAGATATGTTAGCTCCCTTAATAACACACAAATCGCCTCGTGTTTCTGTGCCAAACTTTTCCAGCAACAACATGATACACAATATGTGCTTAATTGCCATCCCCCAAGTTATTCTTCTCTCGTGAAACAAGTCTCGTGCGCCTTACCGAGACTTTTTAGTTTGGAGCTGTCACTGCTTCTGTCAGCAAGCCTACAATACTGCTGCTCTTGAACTCTAACCACAAGGGAATATTCCTAGGAAAAAGAGTCCAAAAATGCTCAAACTTATCTCCGTCTCTTTTGTGCTACTAGCACTTTGCAGCAGTTTCGTTGCCCCAGCAACTAAGGGCAAGGTGCTATTCCTGCTCCCATTATCTTCTAAAAGTCACAGAAACGTCTTTGATCCGCTGATAAAGGAACTTGCAGCACGTGGTCATGAAGTCGTGGCAGTATCTCCGTTTCCCCAAAAACACAAAGGTGTTCGCGAAATAAGCCCAGCTGGTGAAGCAGTGCACAAGTTACTCAACATCTTCGGGAATCCTGTGGAAACCCGAGCTAAAGGCAAATGGGAGGAGTTTACTATGGGTCCCGAGCCGTTCGTCGAAGCTTGCCATGCCGTTTACCAAGACGCCGCTTTCATGGCCCTTCAGAAGGAAAAGTTTGACGTGGTGTTCCTCGACACTATCTTGAACGACTGCATACTTGGCTTCGTCTACAAGTTGGGTGCTCCCTTAGTCCAATGGACCACTTTTCCTGCTGGCGGATATCTGACCGAATTGATTGGCAACAGGCTACCACCCTCATTCGTACCATCACCTTTCTTCTCCCTGCCCGACCGAATGAATTTCTTTCAGCGTTGCCTGAACGTGGGATTCGGATTTTTCATAGATTTTATCTTCCTTCGTAATCTTAAAGACTTTGACCAGGTAGGGAGACACTACTTGGGAGATGACATTCCTGATTGGTCTACACTGAATGCGAACATGTCAATGTTGTTCATGAATTCTCACTTCGCGCTGAACTATCCGAGACCTGTACTACCGGATGTGGTGGAGGTTGGAGGAATGCATTGCCAGCCTGCCAAAAGTTTACCTGAGGTGAGTAAGTTGGAGCTCCTCCGCAAGACTGTCTTACATACAGTCAAATTATGATAATCTCATCGGATGTTTTCAAACGCTAAAATTGTGTAACCTTGTAGGATTTACATGCCTTCGCATCAGGAGCTAAGGACGGACTAATTCTCTTCAGCCTCGGTTCTATCGTTCAAGGAAACCAGCTACCAGATGCTACGAGAAGAATTTTCTTAAACACGTTTGCAAAACTGAAGCAACGGGTGCTGTGGAAATGGGAAAGTGAAACTATGCCGGAGAAATTGCCTCCGAATGTGAAACTGAGCAAATGGATTCCACAGCAGGATGTCCTTGGTGAGTAATCTAAAAGTGCATTGCGGCATCATGTGCTCATTGATGCAGAGCAATCAAGATAAAACATACGCGTAGGATTTCAAGTGCTCGTTTTCAATGTCACTTACTCCAACTTACTATTTAAAATTTCAAGGTCACCCCAATACGAAGCTGTTCATTAGCCATGGTGGACTGTTGAGCATGCAAGAGGCGGTTTACCATGCAAAACCAATGATTATGATTCCTATTTTTGGTGACCAGGATCTCAATGCTGAAGTTGCTGTGTCACTGGGCTTTGCTAGGATGATTGAAATCCTGGAAGTGACTGAGGAAAAGTTGGAAGAAGCCATTCAAGACATTCTGTCGGATTCAAAGTAAGTTGGAGGTTACAAATGCTTGGATTTCTTAACTTTTAAAGGTGATTAAATGACTGAGGAAGAAAGACACTGCATTGATTCCGCTGTCGATGTAAATTACAGGTACACGACACAAGTGCAGAAACTATCAGTCTTGTACCGAGATCAGCCGGAAACACCATTGGCCCGGGCAACGTACTGGGCTGAGTATTTGATCAGGCATAAAGGAGCTAAGCATTTGCGGTCCGCGGCTCGGGAACTGAATTTCATACAGTATTACTGTCTGGATGTGGCAGCCTTCTTTATTACAATTCTGCTAGCCATTTTGTGGGGGATCAAGAAGATTGTAATGAAACTATTTAGGTGCGTTTTCCCATCCAAGGTGACAAAAGCCAAGAAGACTCAATAATATTAGCAATTAGCACTAATCCCCCCGTCTGACGAATGTATTTTGTATTACAACAAAGGTAGGGCGCAAATAATTAAGCCATCCAATGTTGAATGAGCAATTGCCAATTCAGTTATCGTTTATGTGCTCAGAGATAAATCCTAAAGTGTTGGTTGAAAGAAACAAAAAGTTAGTAAAGATATACAGCCGATAGGTGGTGCCAGAAGTATCGTTCACGTTTTGAAAAGTTTCTTTTTACACCTATGGTTTGATTACCTACCAAAGGTAACAATTGCTGCAACGTAGAACACCTTTCCAAGTTAATTGCAGGTGTAAAGCAAGCTAACGAACAGAGCAAGCGTATATCATCGCAACGGCTCTAATGGCTGTAACGTTTCCTCTATTGTTGTGGTTTTTAGCTAAGGGTAGTTTGCTCGAGACGAAAAACAAAAACAGGTAGCTCAGAAAATCGATTTCCGTAACGTCAACTTGTCTCTTATTGACAGATGAAGATAAAGATCGGAACCTGTCAAAATAACGCTTCCTGTAACAGCGCAGTCTGTCAATATGAAAATCGAATCCAAGTACTACGTTCTGATTGACAGCACCCCGCAACAGTGTGGCAAAGCTGCATTCTTTGCATTTAAGGAACAAGAGAACTGCGGCACGAGTTGATAACTACCTGTTACCAATAATTAAACTCGTTAAATCCCATTAAGATAGCTCAACAAACAAGAGTAACATGTACATGCCTACAGACCAGGTAAAGCAGCAGCTCGGCAGAATTGAAAGTTTATTTACCGTAACAAGAGGTAACTCGTATTTCACACTTTAAGATCTCAATCATGGTATTTTCATCAGCGACAAGGCGTACCTGCCTACTTTTTTAGCTCAGCAATCCACAGGTATTGTCAACCATCAAGTTTCGTGCCGATATGCCACAACGCCGCTCTGATTTCCGCTTCGTCTTTCATCCAGAAGACGACAGGACCTCTGCATATTCATTGACATATGCCATTGCGGAACTTGTGCGACCGCTCGCTTCAATTAGATCAACTGTAAGGAAATTCTTATTGTGGCTGTCCCAAAAAAGTTCTAGTGACGACGTGAAATATGAATTTAATAACGTTAAAAGAGCATGGCGTCAAGTCAAGCAGAAATGCTCACACCGCAATAACGGCCCTTGTAATGTAACTAATGTTATACTAACGAGATGTAACAATCATTGATCATTTTGCAACAATGTTAGTGTTGAAAAGCCTAAACCACAGGGATTTTTCAGCATCGGTGATAATAATCACCTTTTACTTTCCGTAATATGTGATTTGCTGCTCGACCATTAGAAGCAAGCACCTAAACCGATTTCATAACCACCTTTTTACCTAACGGGAAATCACTTCAAGGTGAGTGCAATTCGATCACGAGAAAAACCTACCAGAATCCAAGTTGTAATCACCGATCGGCCATCAGAAATCCTAAGTTTGAGATTCAGCCTAATCCTAGATTATAAATACTGACTATGATACAATTTTAATAGCCACGTTGAGGTAAAAGCAGCCATTTCCTCTTTACACTTAGCTGTAGGTCATTCCTTTATGACTTGACGTTACAGAGTACAGCATTAATTAACGCCAAAGGGAGACAAGCTAATGCGTGATCTTGAGATATTATCCGGCTGCGTGCACTAAACAACATGCAGTTTAGATCTCGTAGATTGAGATTAGATCGCCGGTTGCTAGCAGCTCTCACCTGAGAGTAACGCCGTGAAATCCTATTCTAATAACGTGTAACAACCACGTTCTGTTCTGTATAACCGATCGACCACATTATGAAGCCAAAAGCTGAAGCCAAGCTTGGAAAAGGTACTACACTTAAGTCAGAAATCTCCGTGTACGTAATACTATTAATTTGAAACCGGTAGTTGTTCATAGATACCAGTAATTTAGTTTAACACCAAGGAGCGAGTCCCAATTCAGGGGAGAAAATACCCACCTGGAGGAAAAAAGTATAAATCAAAACGTTTTTTTTCACCCACTGTGTAAAAACAGCTACCTTTCTTCCTTACGTGCTACCAACTTCATTCTCCCATGGTAAACATTATGCAGCAGAGCCGGAATGAATGCGAGATGCCTTCAGTATCCTAAAAAACTTGGCTAGCATTAGTTCAAATACAAAATAGCTGAGGAAAAGCAATGGCTACTTCAGCTAGCAGAACAGCAGGGAATTGCCCTAATTTTTTTCATTCTTCCTCAATCTCGAGACCTTTAGGCCCATTGGTCGGTTGCGCATATCAGCAGGGAAATAATTGTTCCTTGGGGTACTTCAACCACTTTGAGAAAGCAATGAAAGCTTGGTGCATGGGACCAGAGGTGATATTTGCTTTTGCCTTGTAATATCATTGCCCATAGGGTTGTATTATTTGCTCAATCGATGAACAAAAGGGGAAAGCCGTACTTGAAGATTGTATTGCTCCAAAGACTGCAGGAACTCCCAGGCTTATCTGAACATGCAATCTACTAGAGTCCGGATTCAGAAGTCACACAGTGATTTCCTCCTAGAGTAATAATGAAAATGTTTACAGCTAGCAGTTAAGCTGTAGTTACGTTACTACTAGTGTTACTATAGTTAATTTACGCTTTGCTTAAGCTTGCATGTTCTAGTTTCGACAGCTTTAGTAGTAACGTTACTAGCTCTCGAGGGAGCGCTTGAGCTTAGCAGAATCTCAAAGGAGGCTTGAGACCATTTGCACGAAGCTAGGGTACTTGCCATTCACGGGTATATGCCTGCAATATTGCCATTTTTACTAGCCTGTTGTTGTTCTGCGAGAGGTGAATTTCGATCTGACGGAAGTGGACGTGTTGTGCAGGGCAGACTGACCGTTGGACTTGTTATTGAAAGCAAGAGTTTCTTGAACGACATCCGCCCGGGCAGGAAAGAAAACTAGATTTTACATCATTTCATTTGCCCTTTGGAAAGAGCGAACGGATATGCAAAGTCGATCTTGACATTCAGATTTTGATGAGATTCACACAATACCTGAGTACGTTTGCATTGAGATGAGAAAAGGGGTGTTCAAATGGCAAGAGGGTAGTGAGATCGTGAAGGGGAACCGAAACATATGGACTTTCTTCCATAATGGCAAAACCTGAAGGAAGAGGAAGGTCCATATGAGGGTCTCTAGGTTGTAGCCAAGCCAACGTTCAAAAGTTTGAAGACGTTGACATGAAGCGTCTGATGCCAACTTCCAGTAGCTTGAACCAAGCACATGTCATTGCAAACACGCCAAACTGACTTTAAAGTCAGTGAGGTAAAAGCAGACAGGCATTTTGTGTTTGACACTTGGAAACACGAAGACATGGAAGATTGTGCCTCGCCTGTCTTTTGAACCGAGGAAAGTGCCAAGCCTG
>VRMD01003198.1:0-11442 GCA_009872375.1 Sminthurides bifidus | reverse complement strand
TCTACAGGGTGCTTAAAACTTGACCATAGTGGCAGAAACCTAGCCATGTGATTGAGTCATGTCTTTTGTAAAAGTCAAGGACTAGAGGAGATGCAAACAGGGAAGGAGAACTGCTAGCCTTTAAAACATTGAGGTACTGGTTTGCAAAACATCGAACTACCAGTGCCATTTAGGAGCATTCATGAATATCGGGAAAATGCCCTAGTCAGCTTCAAGAAGAAACTGCGTTTGTCAACAGCGTTAACGCACGTGTGGGTGGACCACTTTCGCCCACACAAAGCTGCCAAATAAACGTCTTTTGTAAAGTGCGACTTTCTCCGCGCTTTCGCCACTTTCACTTACTTCTATGAGGCAGAGAGCTTGAGCGACTGTGCCATACAGTGGAAACGATGCTTTTTCACTGTCGTCTAGTATCAGGGAGAAGCTAGGACTCGAGAGGGAATGGAAATCCCGCCTCTGTGTCTCCAAGAACTTGTTATTAGAACTGAACGAAGGAAGTGCATAAGGCGTGCATAATAGGTGTACAAAGTAGCCTTCCTGAGAGATTCCCTGACTCGATTTCCAAACAGGAAATAGACTACTCTCTCTCTTGCGAATGTACTGCATGAGCGATAGTTAGTGCAAATGAAGCCGGAACTTCATCTAGCCCGAGGTAACCTTTACCAAAGTAGTCGCTCAGAGTTGGAGAAGCGGAAGCTGAGTACATGTGAACCAAGGCTCGGAAGCCAAGCCAGACAGACAGTTCTGTGTTCCGAGGTAAGGAAAACAAAGAGCTTAGTGTGGCAGCAAGAGAGTTGGAATGGAATGAGATCCCAGTTGTGGTGTGCCATGTCTTGGAATTCGGAAAATTCCACATAAGTAAGTCACCACATATTTTCTCACCCGCCTTCTCCACGCCAATTTCTCAGCAATACAGTACACATGTTTCGTTTGTGTTGGACACAAAGAGAAGCCGCTTTTGGAATCTTTAGCATTCCATTAAGGTGTTGCTTTTCATCAGAGCAGTTGTGGGAACTGAAGCTGTGAGAAATGTATGTGGTCGAAGCAGGAATACTTTGGATTTTTTACTCGTCTTCGACGTACGATTCAGTACGTTTGTATTCCATTCCGTGTTTTCACAAACAGACATGCATGCTGTACTTTTGTGTCCACCTTTTTCAGTAGGTATTCATCAAGGCATTGAAAAAAGAGTCGAGCTTTGTACACTCTCTGACCATTAGCTTCCAGTGGTGAAAGTTGTGCAAAACTAAGTGAGCTGGGGGCAATAAGCATTGGATAGTGGGATTTTCTCGGAATTTTAAACAGGTTTATGCATTGAAACGGGCTTTGGGGGCTGCCTTATGTGGGGAACTGGATGCAGAGATGGAGCATTGAACTTGAGAAGGTGGAAGGGAGGAAAAGGAAGTCTGTTCTGTGTTAAACGAAAAGGGAAGTTTCAGCGAAACAGTTCTTAAACTCAATAAAACCAGAAGTAATGGGACGAGAAGAAAGTTTTATTTCTCTTTTAGCATTACGTAAATTGGCTCTATGGTAATTTCATTATGGATTTACACTTGAGACAATTTAAAAAGCAATCTCATGCTAACACATCAACTCATCCTCGGCCCTCGGAGAAACAATTTTGCAGGACGTGTCTGCATTTCCTTTTTAGTTGCCTCCACCAGTCGGAGTAGTGTGATGAATAATGCATATTCGTAGAACTAGGCATTAGTCATACGGTCAATCTTAGTCCAGCAGTTCTTAGTATTTAGTGAATCATGTCCTGTAGGGTAGGAGCATTATGGTAATTTCATTATGGATTTACACTTGAGACAATTTAAAAAGCAATCTCATGCTAACACATCAACTCATCCTCGGCCCTCGGAGAAACAATTTTGCAAGACGTGTCTGCATTTCCCTTTTAGTTGCCTCCACCAGTCGGAGGAGCGACAGCAGGCTCGTTTTAACTCGGAGACACAGAGCTTTCTCCGTATCGTTGACTGAAGCTGGGAATGGAATTTCTCTTCATTTGCGAACTGCTTTCACCTGAAGAAAGTTTATAATGCTTCGGTCGGCGTACCGGGCGTCAACCGGCTAGCTCGAACGGTCTTTCAGCAGAAATGCATCTCCTTCGGAGGTGTAATTTATTGCATTTACGTCGACTTAAATCCAACTGTGATATTAGCTGAATGTCCATTCGGAATATTACAGTGAAATCAGCCCACAGATTGTATCAGTCTGTAATGCTGTTACAACGTTAGCGTATTTAAAATAAATCAGCTTTGTCTAATTGCATTTCTGTCGAACTCTAAATCTGCGGGATTGTGTTTGGACCCTAATTTCATTTCATTAGCGAATTCCAAATGAGAAAATGGGCGCGGCAGAAGCTTTCTCTGCACACCTGAAGCCCATAAGTTGTCGGATTACATTAGGAGCGTTACTCCCTCCTCCGGCTGCAAGCCTTCAACCCATCCTAAATTTCAGTTCTATTTTCAACACCTTATTAAAGTAGCAATTTGGCGCCGATGAACACGCCATCACACAAATTCAAGGTAACGCACGAAATCGACTTTCACCACTTTCTCCATGATCATCATGAAGCAGTGATAGCATGGAGTACATAAGCAACTTCCGCGATACATTTCCGCCTGCTCTTGATCCATTATTTCCCCGTGATACATTACTTTCACCGTTACTGCCAGTTTCACAGAGAGTGATGAAGGAAGTGTCAGCATGAAGCTTGCCATGTCGAATCTTTTAGCCGTCTGGTATTCCCGCTCAGTACACTTAGCACTGCTTCCTTTTCCTCCTTTGACAGGGTGCAAATGCAATGGTGAAAGCATCAAGACATCCTTGCTTTCAGCCTGTCCTTCTCTGACATGAAGGCACTGTCGTAACTAATCCAAGGAGACATGGCTCAGTTCTCTTCACTACAGCTTCTATTGATTCACCACAATGGAAGCGAAGAACCAGGGTTTTAAACACTGGAGACGAAGGAACGAAGTAACGAAACGTAGTAACGATGAGTAGCTTATCTGCTTCTCTGCCCTGTTGTTTGTGTGAGCCTTTGAGACCTTGAAAAAAAACATTTGTTCTCATTAGCCCACTCGGAAAAGTTGCAGTTGGAAAGTATGTCAGCTAGATGCTATTAATCTTAATCTGTCCTCCGACCCAGCGAATCCTTCTTTCAGATTCCCCTGCGTGGGTGTCTGTGAAGTTCCATCTTTTATTCGTTGTGATCACGTGGCCAAGGGCCACGCAGAAGGGATTTTCAGGAGACTTTCACTTTTTTTAGGCGGCGTCATGCGTGCGTTAATGCGTAATTTACGTGAATTCCCAGCAGTTGGGTGAAACATGGCCCAACGCACCTTCGAGGGTATACGCAGGTTCTGTTATCTTTTCAGATGATAGCATACAATGCGTTCCAGATCGAAATTATTACAATTTGTCTCAAGTAGAATCAATAAATCTTAACTCTTAACGTTACCTTCGCGAAGATGCGATTCTTACCCTTTATTATTTACAGCACCACCGCCAAAATTTAATTCATATTTGCCACGAGTGCAACTTTGAGCCGCTAGTCAGCTTTTAGCATTTAAATTATTTTCATCGGTTAGAACCTGTGGCAGAATTCCATATTAATGCCTAGTACTACCGCTTTTGTACCAGGTGCTACTTAACTGTCTTAACAAGGGGGAATTAAATCACTTAATTTCAAAACACTTAAACAACTGCATTTAAAAATGAGTACCTTACGAGACATAAATATCCATGTCACATGGCGAAGAAAAAAATTATGTCAATGAAGCCATGAAACATGTTCCAACATTACGTGAATTCATTTCCGCCTTCACCCATCTTGAATTTCTTTTCAACTCAAAGCCATTTAGGCCCCGTGTCACCGTCTTATGAGCTCCATCTGGAATCCAATTAGTGAGGATTATTTGCTGACTTTGGTATGTCTGTTGGAGAATTTCACTTATCCTCTTTCGGCAGCGTAACTGAACTGACAATTTCAATTAACCTGGATTCTGCAAGGTATCAGCATAGGCATTCCCCTCAGCTTCCGCATGCATTGTGCTCTCCAGGCAGGTGTGCAAGCGTGCTTTCTCCCCATATGAGAGTGTACACGAGCTCTAGGAGGACAGCTAGACGAAGAGAGCATTTCGGAGAAAGCATTTGCAGAGGGAGACAGAAAGAAAGAAGACTTGTTTCTGTTTTACGTCGCTGCGCTTTAGTAACGGCGCGTTGGCGTGCTACGACTGTTAGGAATGGAAAAATAACCTCTTGTGCAGCTTGAAATGTGATGGATTCCGCGCCAGCTTGCACAACCATAAAAGGATTTCCTTCTCAGCCCCGTCATCCAAGAGGTGAGAGGGTATTAAGAGTCGCTCAACCGTGAGCTGCCACCGAAACGTGCAATTACAGAATTTTTTTCTCCCACTCCACGGCCTGGTATTCCGACCGTTAGGAGGTTTTCAGTCTCTCGATTTTCCCAGTTTTCTAACACATCCAAGCATGACGAGCTCCTCATTGCAGTTCCACCCGATTCTTCGTCACGTTCCCTGGATCGCTAGCAAGCTTGAAAGCTTATGGGATTTTGATCGTCTTACTTGCATTTTAAAAAATCGCGGGAGTAACGCACCAATGAAAACACCAAAGACTGCACTCCATTGGTGATGTAATTACTCCTTTGTAGACGGAAAATAGTAGGAATTCATTCTGCCTTGGTTTCATTGCATAATGTTTGAAGAAGTTTTGTAGAAACGCGGGCAGTTCTTGCTGTTTTTCCAAAAAAAAACAATTGTTCAGCATTAATCCAGTAGAGGCGTAGAGTTTGCAGAGATGCGCTAGCAACAATGAGAAACTGCAAGATTGCTTAAGACCTAGTAGAGTCGTTAGCCGGGGCTGAGAACGAAGTTTGAAATCTTGTTCAAGCCTTGATGTAGCTGAACAAACTACCCTGTCTGTTTTTGATACCGAAGTGGTTCGGGACTTGAGACGTCCTTCTAGACTTTTCCTCTTACGCCGCAGTTCCATTACAATGTAGTCTGCACGCAAACATTTTATACTTCGATTACGAAGAATTCACAGGGTTCGCAATTCTCTTTGGTGCGATGTGAGTTGTATTTTCCTCAAGTTGTTTTGCCAGGGATATTCCACCTCCCTAAACTGCCATCGTTTCCAGTTCCCCGTGCAACGTAATCTCTCGTTGTCAGACGAGCTGGGAATCAGGTAGGCAGCTGAAGAAAATGAAAAACTTGAGAATGGAAAATTGCTCCTTTCCTCCTTTCACTTTCCTCTTCAAGGGATCAAAATGCGAAAAAAATCCTTGAACTTATCGCCAATCTTGCCTTCTTCCAAATGTTGTGTCTTCATTCCCAGTGATGTTGTATTTCATTTCTGTGGCTGTTTTCCTCGGTGGAATCCTCTCTCGAGCTACGTTGACAATTACTGACTGACTTGTATTCTATATGCTGATCAAGCTCAATCTTCACCAGACTAAAACCTTGGTTACTGAAACCAGGGAGTTTGACTTTGATCTTGGCAACCACGAAATCAGGTTGTTGTTTCCTCACGGTATTCAGTTTACGATTGGTGGCGTCGGTCTGAACGTGACAGACAGAGACTTTTGCCCTACTGGTAGTTGGAGTCCCTTGCTTATGATCCTCAGGTTGACAAGATGAAGCTACTTCGCCATAAAAAGAATTTCAATATTCGTGACCCAAGGTTTTCAACTTTTTTAACGGTACTCCATAATAACAGCATAGCCCAGACAATTGATGGTAAAAACCCAAAGTCGAATGCGCACTTGTCTCTATTTCTTACTACCGTCTCAATTGTTATCTTTGAAAGGAAATCAAAAATCCGCTGTATTGGCATCTGAACAATGTGAAGCTGTTAAGAACAAACGATCTTCAGACCACAGTTTTTGTATCCAATCTTACAAATCTTCATTAAATATTATGCGCAGCAAACAGAATTCAATCGAATTTTTTACATAAAAGCCCATTCGTTCTAAGCATACCTTCTGGATCATTTCATGGACCTATCGGTTTTCAAATCAGTTGCTTTCATAAACCTACTAATTTATGACTGATTGTTTTGCATCAGCCATAATTGCTTCAATCTCCATGTACTAGCAGGCACCAGGCCATCGAATGTTCAAATCGAATCGAGGACTGAAATAAGTTGTCATGTAAAAGTTCAAATGTAAAACTTATAGTAATTACGACAGTCAACATGCCAAAGTACCACTACTGTGAGCCATAATCATCCGTTGAGTCTAGTCCACCAAGGTAACGAATATCACAAAGTTATACCAGGCTGAACTAACGAAAGTTCTGTGACCTTTCATTCCATTTAGGGAAACATAACGAAAAGACGTGAGTCAGCAGTAAAAATTGCATACAATCTTCCATGCCTCTATTGCAATCGGAGTTTGGAATTATAACAAGGATGAAAATATGAAAAAATTTAAAATTTTTTTTTCCCTCTCCGATTCCAATTCCATCCAAAACTCAAGCACACGTCTAGACAGAATTTGATCGAGAAAATTATCCTTAACGGTAATGTGGCATAGTCGCTTGTTCGTTTAACCTATTCGAGCATGAAGGTACATCTACGACTGCGGGCCTCCTACCCTCTAAATTTTCCATAGGGTACACTGCACCCACCCTTAGACGAAGAAGACACATTCAAAGCTGGAGATTCACTCACCAAGTTCATTTGTCCATGCGAAATGATGGAAATAATAAATTTTTCGTAGAGCCCTGCATTCCCATCTTCCATCCAATAATGTTAAGGCGGGAACTGAATTGTTTCCACCTCGTCACTTGAGTCTCACACACGGACTCTTTCCCTCCATGGTTGGGGGATTTGGCACGTTTTCCAGCATAGCTGTATGAAATCCTTTGACAAATGCCTCGGAAGGAAAGTCAGAGACGCGGAGGAGAAAATCCTTGAGAATTGGAGAAAATGGGTCTGAAGCGGAGAAAGCAGGTAAACGGCTGGTACACGGCCCTTAACTCGTGACTAAATCATGTAGTTGACATAATACTATGTGCGTTCATGTGGACAACGGAGGAGAGAGCCGATGGAGAGAGTTGTAGATGCCCAGGGCGGAATTCAGATGCGTGGTCTGTCCCGTGTGGGATTCTAAATTTTCTCACACACGCCATCCTCCCGGATAAACATTGGCTTTGGAGAAAGCTCGCCTGGAGAGGGGAGGAAGACGGAGAGGGAGCGGAAAGTGAAAGTGACGGTCTTATAGGCCAAACACGAAGTACATGGCCGTAAAAGCTAACAACATTATGTGGAACATCACTCATACATTGTTTCAGCTAGGGGCCCACACAACCAATAGTTTGGCCGTTTGCAGGCGACCAAACTAAGATTTCCGGGATGTAAAAATTGCTCGCATTTACATGCATGCACGGTCTTTTAGTTTACTTTCACTCCGCTTCTGGATGGGAAAAGGCGGTCTGCATCTGCTAGCTTTATGGGGCGCAAACAAGTCGACATTTCAATCGGAATGTTATATGCTCTTTCTTACCCGGTCTCCATCATTTCCTTTTGCGATGCCATCAACTTGTTACCATGGTTCGTGTTCCGATTCCCTCGCTCCAAGTCTAATGCTACGTGGCAATAAATTATTCACGGTCTTCCGGTTACACAAAACGGGAAGACAAGTTTAGACTTTTAAGCAGTTTACAAGAAATTCTCAAACAGAAAATTCAATGACTGATTTGGAGAAAGGTTGCAAATTTTCCCCAAATTCTGTCCCCTAAACTAGGTGAGTGTTGAAAGGAGTAAGTTGAGAGGAGTTGTCGAATTTCTCCCTCCTTAACAACATGTCTAGCCCTGTAAATTGTGGAAAGAAATGTTGAAATGCCAGCCCGAAATGAAGAAATGTCTGGCCGAAATGATTCAATTTAAAGGAGCAGTTGATTGCAGAAATAGGTCATGGAGGGCACAAACTGTTTCCGGGAAATTTACCTCTGCATTATTCCGGCCATGAATACACCATTACATTTATCAAGGACATTTTAAAAAGTGACGTTTAATATTCCGTGGCTTCCTTCTAACCTTGTACAAGTACTGTTGTGGTACTGCAGCCGTTGTACAGTAACGGTCTGGAGCCTTGTCACAAGATTTTTATCGTTGTTGTCATTCCCTTTCGAGGTTAGACACAGAGGGTAATTGTTGATAAAAATTATTAGCAGTGGTTTTGTGCATGGCAACCGTCCGTAAAGGAAAGTGGAGTCATTAACATTATACTTGTGCTCTAGGAATCTCTCCGTCCACAACCTCCTTTTGTATTCCCAAATGCCAGGGCTTATTTCCCCGGTACTCGTTAGGCAATTGTGGGGTCGACTTTCTCTCTCTCTCTCCCAGTTTCCTTGATCTCACTGGCAAATGGCATATCGTATCGTGGTTCGTAGTGGAGAAAGTTTAAAAACAGTCGCACTCTCCAACCAGTATTTCCGTGTATTGCCACAGCAAGCTCAGTGAGCGGAAAGATGGGATCGTATCCGCTTGCTGTTTTCCATGAATCCTCATCCTTTTGCAGTCGTCTATTTGTAAACTCAAGAGCTTAGTGAAACAGTCACTATTATCCGTGTGTACGTAGCGAGTCTAAGTGGAAAAATGTAATTTGCCCTGTTTATACTGCAAGGAATGAATGCAACATTTCCACTACCACGGTGACGACTACCACTTTAATTCAACTTGAGCTGAATGAGCACAGGCTATGCTTTCCCCACTTTCACTTGGGCTTCCGGGGTCCACTTTCTCCTCGCTCCTTCTTCTCTGAGCCTTCGCGATTCTTCCGGCACATTCGTAAAGGAGCCTGGTTTCGGAAATGGTTGCCAGGAGAAATGGAATTTGAAGCTGGGGGAGAGAGAGAAGGCTTGCAGCAGCCAATGTGTCATTCCACCACAGGGCTGAGTGAAAGTCCACAATCTCCAGGATTCGCATGGACACTGGCTTAAATGGCATCTTTTAACGGCGTCCATGCACGCAGTTGATGAAGCTTGGTTCCGCTCCGGTTCACATACGGACTCGGGCTATAAGCTTCTTGGCTTTGGAGAATTTGCAAGATGGAGGATGCAGAGGGGGGGGGGAGAGAGAGAGAGAGAGAAAGCAGAGAAAGTGGAGAAAGTTTCAAACAGATTTCAACTATTGTGGTGTGCAAAGCTACACGCTTGCAGAATATGCCTTACCGATTGAGTACTATAGCCTTACGTATTTTCTTGGCAAGGGTTTCAAGTTCCTGACTTCGGGCGAGTCTGGGGAACAACAGCTAGCATGGATGGAATGGATGGATGCCATTCATCTAAATTACAAAGCATACATCATTCTCAATATAATCTCTATTAAAATGACATTCCTACCGATTTATGTATAGCATAATCCTCTGCCTCATTAGTTGTAAATTCCAAAGTTTAATTTTCCTCCGCCGACTTCTCTCTTCACTTTACTGTTGCAAACAAACCTCAAGGAAATGGGAACGTCTCACCTAAATCTTCTCTTGGACTGAATACCAATTCGGAATCCTTTTCCTAACCGATGGAAGGAAATAGGCAAGCTACAACCACGCTCGCTCCGCAACCTTATTCCGCTCCATTTATTTTCTATTACTTTCATTACTGAAACATAACCCTGACAATCTTCTATTCAATTCCCTCAGCGTTTCATCTAATACAGTCCTTCTTCTAGGAGTCACTTTAATGTACTCTGGGTCACGGAGTAAATATAACGGGCTATAAACTACGAGTCGAGGGTCGACACCTCAACATTGCGGAGGAATCTAGGTCGAAGAAAATAACAAGCGCAATAATTGCTCCTAATGTGCCGAGGTCTTAGGCTTGACGCATTAGTTTAAATTTAAGCGGGTAATTAAAGCCGGAGCTTAGGAAGTTGTTTCTTGGAAAATTTAAATTACAAATGATACGAAATATAAGGCAGGGGTGGTATGTCGATGCGGGAGAATATTGAAGATGTTTGACGCCCATTACGAGGACGATGTGCAGGTCGATTACACGGCGAAGTACTGAATTCGATAAAATGCACGAGAAACATGATGGAGCCAATCAAAATCACCCTCCTTGAATTTGAAGCCTGTGACATGCTACTAGGACATTTCCTGTCGTTCCATCACTGCATTCGGCACGGTCTACGGTCACGTCAATTGAATTAGGGTTAAATTGCCATGACAGGTGTCTGTTTACAACGTTAGTTGATTGTGCAGCATTTACTTGGCTTTAACCCCCTTTCAAAAGCAAATTGGTGGCAAATTGCTCTAATTGCCGAAGCTAGCGCTGAAAGAAGAGAATGTTACGGGTGAAGTGATTTGTTTGGATTCTCTTAAGTTCAGTCGTATCTCCGATTCAGCAAAAGTATCGCTTCGTACTTTTGGCTTGAAAAAAAGGTGAATTATTCTCTCGAGTTGAACCGAAAAGAAAGATTCCTAGAAACAGTCTATCGCTAATCTTGTTACCATTGTAAATTTTAATAGAAGTCATTTCAGTAAAAATTCGAGACGAGTTTTCCAGTAAAAAAGACAACTGTGTCAGGCTTTACTGCTTTTTGAGTGAATTTGTCGGTAACCTGCTGTCCTTCCACTTGTAACGCATTGAAACCCCAAGTACTTGGAACTTCAAAGTTCATCCTTTGAACGAACACAGTCATCTGTTTTAATTCCAAAAACTCACATTCTAAGAAAAATCTTTTCCAAATCGCTCACCCATCATCATTAGCTCAGACTTAAAAACGGGAAAGAGAACCGTTACCTTTCAACTACGAGTTAGACTTAATCACCTTGGAATTAATCCTCGATGAGATCCCCAGGGTCAACTTTTTTCCAGCCGTAGCAAGTGATTACCATCGAAATTAACTCCGAGTCTAAAAACTTGTGAAGAATATAATAGTGTTTAAACTCTCGAATGGTAAAAGACCAAAAGAAGATTTGCACTCGTTGAAGTATATCCTTCACTTTCATCATAGCTGCTCCAAGTCATTTGAATGCTGGGCCTGGGAAGAGACATGCGTACTGATCACAATCGCGCACCTTCTTTACGTTCACAAAGTGCACAATCGGCGGAGAAAGTGTCATGTTTTCAGCCTTTTATGTTCCTCCAACATTTTCCATCAATTGTCACTGAATCACAGGGGTTCTGCAACTAGTTTTTATGCTCTCTATTTGATCTTGAGAAGAAGATTTTGCTCGTGAGCGAACAGATTTGTCGTTACTAATGGGAGACGGAGTGAAATCTCCAAATGTCTGTGTGCTCAGCTCCTCTGCTTTATCTCCGACCCACCGCTGGTAAGGCTAGGTAAGTACTACTGCCGAAAGGTATATGGAAATGATGAGCCTGGTGTTCATAAATTACAGTGTTAGCTGTGAATCTCCTATCCGTGGGTGGGTTTCTTGGCCTTAATCAAGGAGCGGTTACCACAAAT
>VRMD01003197.1:0-11448 GCA_009872375.1 Sminthurides bifidus | reverse complement strand
ATAGCGATTTTCATCCCAAGAGGCATCATTTGGGTAACTCTATACGCTATATTTATTTAACTTAGGCGAAAGGATATTCCCTCGTCGTGTTTCTTTCACTTGCCTCCCTTCACTGCTCACAATTGGAATCAATTCTGCTTGCAGAAAGAGGAGAAACTTTGACGCCCCTTGATACAATGGTTGTGTGGGGAAATTGTTCGAGGGTTATGCAACGGCTAACGTTTGTGTAAAGGACCTTGCCAGGGAATTGGGCTTCAAAAGACTGTTAAATTGTGCTAGTCGTCGAGACTTGATGTTCCTGTCCGGACTCTTTCCATTTCCAACGGTTTTTAAAGAGAGGAGGTCTGAAAGTTTTTAACCCTCGGATACTAAAAATGCAACATCAAGGGGAGCGGCACAGACAAAGAGATGAAAATTGAAAAGCATCTGTCTCATTTGATGCTTTCAATGTCTCACGTTCCGGGATACAATGTACACAACCTCATTGTTCATCAAAAGGTATACAACAACTCAACTTGTCCTCCCTGTCTACAGTCCTGAGTGTAGAGTTGGAAAAGGCTCTGGCTAAATGCAATTACCGTGTGCAAATGTGTATGTAAACGCAATGAATATTAAATCACAATGTCAATTACAAATGCACATAAAACATGGACCATTGATCAAAAGTAATAAAAACTCCATCAAAAAGTCAATATCAAGGCAAGGCAGGGTAAAAGATCATCATCACAGACTAACGGACAGAGCAATGCATCTCACAGCATTGGAACAGAAGCGGGTGGGTGGGTGACTCAGAGAGTTCATGTTGTGAGAGGTATGGTGTAGCTGAGGTAAAACTGATGCTTTTTTTGGTGATCATCAAAAATTAACGTTGATCAAGGAAAGTAATCAAGTCCTTCTTTGTGAATAGTCCATGAGGAGAAAACTCAACTAGATATGAGGCTAAACGAAAATTTCAAAAGGCGATCGTGTCCACACCCATGGCAAAACTTGTTAGCAGGAAAAACATGAGGGCTGTTGAAAAAAATGGGTGGAAAAAATTCATGTCATAAAGCTCCAAGTGAGATTCCTCGTAACCCTTTGCTCCAACATGTACAAGAGACAAGGAGGGCGACGGCAACAAAAGACTGACTGGTGATTAAAATATCATCATGGTAATATCTGGGTGTACCATTCGGCTTTGCGAAAGGAGAAAAACGCTTTGGAGAAAAACAATCAAGTCTAATACAAAACTCAGCAGCGTTTACAGATATAACAACGACCGCGGAGCAGCGTCTCTATCTAATCCCGCAAGGAGATATGCAAATATTACGTGTGCGCAGGAAAAATTCACGGCCTAATGTTGGTGAATGTGTTGCTATAGTAGGACGTCACTCAAAAAATTTTTAACAAAAATAACAAGGAATGGCATACTATCACGAATAAAATTTTTTGGACAGTGGAACACCGGTGTCCTATCATTATTGTCACGCCTGATGAACATCCATCCTACATCTATGAATGGTGCCTACAAATGGTGGTGTGCATGTGTGCTGTGTGGTTACACGGGTAGTAGATTTTTAGTTAGTACTTACCAAATTTAGCCACGTATTGGTTATTAGAATTTGATTCTTTTCATCCTACAAAATAAATTGTCATTTTGTTAACTGTTTCGCAAACTTTTTCAGAAAAAAACTAATCATTTATCATGGCAGTGAGGAACATGACGTCATACATTTATACACATACATAAAGAGAGGCCATCTTTGTAGTAGTAACGGAACCATTAATTCAAAACCATACAGCTGGAAGTTACTCAAGTGTGAGATGGGAAATCCCTTGGCTGTTGCTTTGCTCAAGGTCGTGAACGAATTGTGATCAGTTATTCTATGCTTCAATAACTGTTGCAGGGAAGTGAATAAGTGCTGCAATCACTCAAATTTGTGAGGGGTGAATGCGGAATTCGACATTTGCCTCTTAGTTGGGCAAAGTCTTACAAATGTATCATCACAAAGTTACTCAGTTTTTTAGGAGCGTCAATGTGTCAAAAGTAGCACCCGTTCATACCACGGAGCTTTTCTACCACTCCATTCAGAGGGTACTGTAAACTTTTAAATTGTCTTTTTCCATTGCTACGGTCATTTCTCAGTTCTTCCAATGCCTTCAAGTCTTCTTGTCCTTAGGGTGACACTAGTTTGAGAGTATGGTGAGCTTTTTGGTTGAAAAAATGCAAACCAGTTTTTCCAGTAGTGGATATAGTGACGCGAAAATAATTCAAATTTTTTGGCGCAACGCAACTGTAGGTCGTGGTTCGTAATGTGAGCTTTGATTCAAGGTTTGATTCTGGGGACGCAGTTTATGGTTGACTCCTTTGACGTATTTGAACTAATGACAGTTTTTAAACACCTGTGTGATAATTACTGCTTATTGCTATCACACGCAGAACAGAACATTAAGTGCATACGAAATAATTTTCTGAGTGAGGGGACTTGGAAATGATTGCGAGTATTGAATCACGTAATCACTCAATATATCATGGAAAAGTCTCATTTCTCCCTTTCCCAATTAAGAGAACATGCTGGAATACATTTTACGGACGAGAACAATCCTGTGGCTTCCTCGGTGAAAGTTGGCGTGGCCACCCTACCAGTGGTGAAAGCTGTGAAGATGTCTCTGGTGCAGCGGCGGGTTTCATTGTAACAGTGCTTAGTACGTGCAACTGATGCAATTACTTGGAATGATGCTTTAAAATAATTTGTTGCGGAAGCGGAGAAAGTTTTTGCTTTCTCCTCCTGGACTTGGAAATGATTGCGAGTATTGAATCACGTAATCACTCAATATATCATGGAAAAGTCTCATTTCTCCCTTTCCCAATTAAGAGAACATGCTGGAATCCCATTTTACGGACGAGAACAATCCTGTGGCTTCCTCGGTGAAAGTTGGCGTGGCTACCCTACCAGTGGTGAAAGCTGTGAAGATGTCTCTGGTGCAGCGGCGGGTTATATTGTAACAGTGCTTAGTACGTGCAACTGATGCAATTACTTGGAATGATGCTTTAAAATAATTTGTTGCGGAAGCGGAGAAAGTTTTTGCTTTCTCCTCCGACTCCGAGTTATTAGACTGGAACAGAAATGATTTTGTTCTTCCTCTCCGTCCTTTCTCCTGTCTCGAAGCGACAGATGAGAGTCATTTAGGCTGCAACTTGGTGAGTTTTATCTCTTTCCAACCATGTCTTCAAACGCTTCAGTTTCCTCATATGAGGAGAAAGCGACTGCATGAACACCAGGAGTGAAAGCATACTTTCCCATTTATATAACATGCTGCAAAGTAACGGCACAAACTTTCTCCTGCATAGTTTGGCTGGTACAGCAGCTTCCAACTCGTCCCTGTTTCATCTTTTAGTGCGTCCGCTCCATTTCGGGTGATAAAGAGCGTAATTTGAATGAGGAGATTCACTAGGTAATTTATGTTTACTGCTGTTATTTGTTGCCGTAAACTCGGTTCGAGAGTGTGCTTCAACTTGTAAACATGGCTGCATCGCCATGTGTTTTCTCTCTCGTCTCTGACGAGCTTTGTCACAAGCTCCTTTTTTGTCCTCGTGTCAACCATCATAAATGTTGTGAAAGCCTTGTCTCGAGACAGATTGCAATTTGTACTTGGCGCTCTTGTTTGGAGCTTTTGCTCCATTTTGATTTGGATTTCATACTCTAATGGTGAGCAGGGTCGAAAATGAATCAAGGAGGCCACCAATGTTTATTGCTTCAAGTTCTCTAAGTCGCAGTTCGCAGTCTGTGAACCGGAGGAGAATAAACAAAAAAACTTGGAAAAAAGCAGTACAGTTCAGAGAAAGGAGGGCGGGTTTTTGCGGGAAAATTCTGGAGATTTACGATCAAAGTGAATCCATTTTGTATTTACGGGCTGGATTCTCACTACTTTTAATTCTCCATGTACTTAGCGGTGGATTGTTTCGGTTGGGAGCAGCGCCCCACTCACGTTCGTCGCTCCCGAAAGACCACTTCCAACCTTACTTTTTCCCTCTGCCAAGGGACCGAGAATGTTCGAGAGAAATTAGAATCACTTTCTCTTCCAGATCATGCCCAAACTTTCACCACTACTTTAGCGCACGTCACAGCGTGCATATTTGCCCCTTGAATTTATTCGATTCCCTCACGATTGTTGATGTAAGCTTTTTAGAAAAATTTTCTCCACTTTTGCATCCTCACTCGGCGGCATCCACTACTTTATATTCTAGACCGTCTCACCCAGCTCTCTGGAGAAAGTGCGCTGAGTCTAACTGGGCTAACCGCCGGTGAAAGCTCGTACGATAGGAAACGACGGATGGTCAAAATGGCCCTCACATCAACTACATTTTCGGCAAAGCATACAGGACGTTCCTCGCTCTTCAATTATCCACGAAGGCGTGCTGCCGAATAGGCTGAAGGTGTAGAGTGAAATGTTGAGAATAAAATTTTTTTCATACAGAGCATAGCATGCCGACTAAATAAAAAATCCGAGATCAGAGAGAAACACATCTTTTACCCGGCTACATATTCGGAATCGGGAATTAGCCGCTTCAAAAGCAATGCCCGCATCTCATTACTAAATTACTTCGCCCACACATGCGGACGAGTCGAGACTCGGTCCTGGTTTACGGTTTTGTTTTTACACCTGTCAGTTTACCGATCTGGAGGCTACGTAAGCGGGTGAACTGACGCAGACAAGCTCCTTTTTCCTCTTCCATTCCACCGTTATTTAAAGACAGGGCGAAATTTTCTTGACAGCGAAAGTCTTTCCGGCTTTGAAACTTGTTCAAAACACTAATCAATGTGGAAGCTGGGCCTTTTACCAATCCTTTCTCCGACCAAGCTCCAGACTTGGGACACGCATCCACAGGCTTGAAAAAAAACGCACAATAGTGCTGCCCACCTCGTGGAATTAAAGTACTATGGAGGCCATGCCACTTGAAATCAAGTGAAAAATGATCGTAAACCACAGTACATTCAAAATTTTCCGCCTATCTTCAATTTCAAAGCCCAACTTGCATGCGTCCCGAAAAATCGACATGAAGCCCGACATCTATTCTGGTGCACTTGACCCCGGTGAAAGTAAGGAGAAACTCACTCTGGAACAACGGCTGGTGAACAAGCAGTGACGTTATAACCTACGACCTTTCACTCGCCGTACAATCACTCTCGGTTGTTTTGACAGTTCCACAAGAGCAATTGGGGTACAGGTAATGTAAACGAAATAAGAGAATATTGACCGTGGATTCTGCCAAAAAGAGTGACGCCAAATACGGGAGGGAGAGAAGACTCTGAACTTTCTCCAACCAAGTCAATATTAGTTCCGCTCGGTGAAAGTTCGCATATCGCGTCCCCCCTGGCAGCCGTATATGCAAAGGGATGTGAGAAGAGATGCTCTTGAAAGGAGGAGGAAGAACTAAAAGAAAATTTGAGAAAGTTGGTTAGAAGAGAAAGCCAGGGTGGTTGTTGCCTCGAGACTCCATTCCTGGGTTGAATAGAGTATGTCTAAAATGGCTAATGCATGAAATGATTCGAATGGCGAAAGCCTCGTACAAATACTAAGAGGACGGAGAAGGAACACAATCCACAGACGCATTGCGACATGAAGAAAAGTTTTCACTTTCTCCAATCTCATGTGACCCAACTGCTCCGAGTTTAGTCGCTCCTCTCCATGCTCTGGTCTGAGAGGGAAACGAGGTAGGAGAATTGCACTGCCCACATTTTCAACGTCGTATCTCTTCCTCTCAGCATCCCTGGCATGTGTTCTTTTCACGTTCCATCTCAATGTCGTACTTTCTCCCACCACGCTCCCCTTTGCTTCTTCATGTACTGCTTTCTCTTGTTTTATAGATTATTAGCAACCGTACTCCATGGCAGGATTGCGGCTGCTCTTGTGAGCAGTTGTTGATGCTTTCCAACCGCTCCACAGGCACTGGAATCCCATCCCGTGCTTTCACTTTCACCAAGTTGAGAAATCCCGTCCGCATCCAAACCTCCGGGTGTCCCTCCTCCATCATTGAAACGTCCTTTATTACGGATAAAATTTTGACCTTGTATGCTATTACGATTCTCATTTCATAAAGAAATCCTGGCTCAGATTACATGAAGTCGTGTAAGTCTTGACTTGAGCTTCCTGTTACCCCACCAGTATCGTCTTACAAGTTCTGTAAGACTCGTACCTTTGTCCACCTCGTTGCAGTTGTTTGTACGAAACTTTTAGTTGACACTATCGTCGCAGTTAGTAAAGGCCAAAGGATAAAGAAAGAGTGCAAGAATAATGACACTGGGCGAGGAAACTATTTTTGATTTACAACCTGAGCATCATCTATCTAACTGAGATGGATTATCCTCTCTGCTGGTAATAATCATCAAGCTGAAATCCACCTCTTGACCTTTCTGTAAGCTCCTGAGCACGGAGATTAAATCCACATGAATCCTTTTCTGTCCCCTAAAGCATCTCTGTGAACAGTTTTCTTGAGCCTTTGCCTTGGTGAAAGCAGAAATTGATCTTCGACAGCTAATGTAGAATTCGCTCAAGTTTTGATAAAATCATAATGATTACAAAGTTTTTGAATAACGCGGGCCGAAAATTCCGCTTCAATTCTTTTTACTACGGCTTCTATTTCCTTCCCCTACGCTTCTGTACTACCAAAGCTAGCATGCATTGTATTGAGTGCTTTCACTTTAGCTTATGCATAATTTCCTCCGGTGAAAGTTCGCCCATCTTCAAACTTTGACGGACATCTTGTTCGCTTCTTTTGTTTAAAAGGTTTGCCTCTACTTTTGATGATGCTCGTGCTCTCGTTCCAGAGTAGCGTTAAGCATCACACATTTTTGATCTCCTATTCCGAGCAATAAAACAGCACCCGTTGGCCACCATACAGGACTTTAACACGGGTACTTTCTCCACTTTCTCCCCGCTTTGTGATAAACGCATGCAAATCTTTGATGTGCTCCTGCAAACTTTTATACTTTCTCCTCCTCCGCACAATACTTGCTACGCTTTTGTGCTTCTTGCTGGAGGCGAGCAGGTTTCGAGTTTCCACCGGCTACAATTCCAGCAGCCATTTTTTCTTCAGGCTGTAGAAATTTGCATCAACAAGGCCTAACTCAGCCGCTGTATGTCATATTTATTCTGAGTAGGAACTCTCCGTCTTCCGGTTCCCAAGCCAATAAATCTTTTATGAGTTGTAGAAAAGGGATAAAATGATTTTACACGCTTTGTCCTGTCAGTACTTTGGAGAAAGTTTCTCCCCTTCCTACTTGTTCCACCCCGAGTGCATGTCTCCCAAGTCTATTTCTGAAGCTGACCTTTTCTCCGTCCAGCATCTTCCGGTCTGCTCCCGGTAAACCCGGAAGTGGCTGCAGTTTAACTACGACGGAGGATAGCTAAATTTTGATTGATTCCTTCCAGTCAAGCGGAGATGGTTGAGAAATTTGTTCATAGCTTCGAGCAACTTTGTTCTCTTTGAATTTTTTACCAATTTCACACTTGTCTTCCTCCTCACTTACACAACTTAATATCAAGGTATTAAATTTTTTACCAGTCTATCATCTTGAAAGGTGGATTGACGAGCGGAGGGAGAAGTGACACACCGTAACCGTGTAACGATTCTTCCCGGGTGCATTCCCTTGCATACAACCCGCATAGAAAGTGAAAGCACGATCGTGGCAAGAGCACACATCTTCATACCAGATTGCTCCAAGACGGGATTTCTGACACTGTCCTTCCTGTTACTGGCGATTAATCAATCCTTGGAAAAATCAATACGTCAGTTTGAAGAAAGCATCTTTGAAATTCTTCCCCTTACAGCTTTATCGACCACCGTACTTATAGGTTGGAAACAACTTTCACTCTCAGTATCAACATGTGCTCTGGATCATTAATCCATTTAAAAAGCTTCCTCCCGCCTTTCAAACTCATTTTCATTTTGGCGGTGCCACACAGTTTCTCGTGTGCCGTACTTTCTTTGGTGGAATGTCAACATTGCTCTGTGTTGAATTTTTTTTTATGAACTTCTATAATCTTTTTTGTCCCGATTGAATTACTCAAGTAGGGCTTAATCCAATTTTCAAAGTCGTGTTATATTTACCCAAAAGTAATTCACTGTTTATTTGCTAATAACAGCTGACTGGGGCTCTTGCAACACAAGGGGTTTAAACATTAAAAATTGTTTATAGAAGGCTTAAGCATTGTTCAAAAGTCCTGGGTTTCCAGTTACACCATCGACAAATCATCGACTGGAGTCCAGGGGATTAAAGGCATTGGCTGAAATGGGCTCTTGAGCTGCAGATTAAAACATTAAAGCCATGTTTTAAGATAAGGCTAATCCCATGTTCCCAACAAATGGCTGCAAATTATACCTCCTGCTTTATGCAATGGAACAATCGGAGAAAGCAGTAACTCTTCATGGAACTACCCAACGCTTTTGTCATAGGCTGATAACTGCTTAATTGCTGTGTAAATAAATTTTATGCCCGGCCCTTGCAATAAGTCACAGCTGATTGCATTTAGATGGGGTAGTGGACGGTTAAAACGCCTTTCTGCACACTCGCTCCCAGATGCTCAATCCCATATGAGGCATGAACTTTCTCCACTGGACTTTCTCCAGCCGAACATGCACTCCCGGCTGGGTACACTAAAACAGCTCTTGAAGTAGAATCACAACCCTCATTGGATTGCATAGGCGCGAAATCTGCCATGTCTCCATGGCAGTTAAAAAATTTCATACAACGCTCATTGAAAACGAGGTCATTGGTTGATAAGTACGTGGAATTGCCCCGACTCGGGCACTCGAGCGCGTCCGGCCGAAACTGGGAGAGGCGAGGGAAATTGGCTGATGGAAGAACAGCAAAAAGTTGTGATAAAAAAGGAATCGGATAGCTCATGAATCACCGGGACGGCTGGCCCTCACAGCGCTGGAGGCAGCCTCAGCAACTTTCACCACGGAGAAAGTTTACCGATCCCACTCCTTCCATTACATTTACAAGGGTTTGTAAACACGTCCAAAGTCTATAGACCACCAGGATATTCATCCTGTTCCTTCGTTTAAGCAGATGAAACCCCGAAATTCAAATCCCGTTTGCTTATTCCCCCCATCTTGAGTGTGTTTAGCCGGGCCTTGAGCTCAAAATAAGCTTTATTGTACAGGCTGCGTGCTACATTGTTCTTGCAATCATCTCCATTTGGTAGGCAAAGAGCTTGGGATTCGACATTTGAAAGTGTGGGAAAAAATAAAAAGTAAAAGCTGCACTTAATGTTCGTCTGCTTTCTTCTCAGTAGATCGATTCCCCCTTTCCCAGTAAACGTGCGAAAATCGATATGCTCTCCATCCCCTGTGGGACGCAAATTATGTAGAAAATCAAATTCACACCGAGCCTAAACTCGATACTGTGGCAAGCAGCATAAGGCACCGAACCTCCTTCTACCTCCAGTCAATCTTTTCCAATAAGGCAGCCAACAAAGACTTGGACGCCCATAGCTTTGCGTTTCACGCGCTCAACATTGTGATTTGACGACGCAGTCTCGAATTTTGGCGCTTTTCTAAACTACAAATATGTACATGACCTTTGCCCTCATACTATTACTGGATACGTACATACTAAAAGCTACTCCCTCTACTGGTGTTTGAAATGGTTTCAGATCAGCACCGAAGCACCAAGCTGTCAAAGCCAATGGTCTTCTGGCATATGAGTCTTGTAAAAACCTAAACTCCTTTCGTAACTTACAAAATCTAGCCTGAAAACGTTAAGAGGTTGACATCCAAATCAGAATTGGAGAACTTTACAACTTGGGTAGGAAATAAGTGAACATGCGAACTTACCACATCAATTATTTGCATCAAAGTCAAGCCAAAACTGAGCTGTAGTGGATCCGACTCCTTGGCGACTGGTCGTTCCAACACGTTATACTTATCTAAAAGGAAATGAAGAAGCCGTTTCTCCTGGGGTCCTTGCAGCGAGCCTGTAAACACAAACAGAGGTTTGTCATCCTCAAAACGTTACCGTCACGGCCATACTTTTTCAAATATTCACTCAAAAGCCTCAAAAGTGCAGTTCATCCGTAACGTTTTCGCTCTATTGCTGGTCTCATGCTCCATTCTCGCAGCTATTGTGAGTTCACCGGACCTTCCAGACCTTTCGAGAGTCGCCGTTTAGGAAACAGAACATTTGTATTTCGGTTTGGACATGTGCCAGAACAAGGCCGAGACGCAGTTTCCGATACCGTACTAAGGAATCGGGACAACAACTGATTTGGCTCGTAAATTGTTTTTTGAAACTAAGCCCAGTTCCTTTATTTGGAGGAATAAAATGCTGCAGATGTGACAATCTGGAATGCCAGCTCCCCCAGTCCTTTATCCACGTCATGGCTGAAGAATGGAGGACGGGACATGGGAGTGAGGCCGGTTCACGAGGTTAGCCCAAGGGATGGACGTAATGGATCTCTTGGTGGTATTAAAAAATCGTTTCCTTTTTTCCTTCCGACAAGGAACAAGATGCTTGAGGCTGCGTGGGTGTCACGATTCTCAAAAGAATGCACTCCGCTACTTAGGGTTTCAATATTGTGTCGCACGAGACCAAAATCGGGAAACCCAAAATTCCCGCCAATTAAACAGGCTCTTTTACTCACTTTGGTCCTTGTACAGCCCTTAACACATGCCCTGGAGGTGGCGTTGGCGTTTTAAATTCCAGCCGCACAGGGGCCATCTGATGACCAAGAACACGGTCGTAACGACACCAGACCACCGTCATAGCTTTGTAAGCCAATTCATGTGACATGTACCGCTGATTCATAAAAAGGAGGAAATCCTTACGGGACTTGGCTTCTAACTTATGAGTCATCGAATGGTAAAAACCGTCTTGGTAATCATTTTCTAATGGCAAAATACACAAGTTGAACCACATGAAAGTTCTATAAGAAGTTTTATTTTTATCACATTTTGGATCAAGTTATTCCGAGTTATCGCCCCCTCCTTTCTAGAAGAACCCAAGGACTTGGTATGTACATGACTGGTGGGATGTCGTGCTTCCGACCATTTGCGGTAATGGAATGGCTTTACGATTGTATTGCAATAAGGGAAGTGAATTACAGATATAAATGTTATTTTTATTAAACATGCACATCAGACAGAAGAAACATTATGCAAAGTTGGCTCAATCGATTCGGAAACTGGAGGATTTGTGTCCTGATTTCGGCGTCGAGATATAACACCCCGCCAAAATATTTTTGGGCAGAGGGTATACGAAACTCCCGCCATGGTCCAGGACCTACGCCGATTAAAGTAGAGCACTGGTATCGTACATCATAAGGCGTTAGCGGGCCGTTGGAGAAAGCATACTTTCACTTTAAGACAGGGAGTTTGCACGTGGAACAAAAACCATTGTGGAATCTCAGCCCATGAGACAAATATAAAGAGGGCAATTGCGGGGGTTTTTGACCAAAAACTTT
>VRMD01003196.1:0-11452 GCA_009872375.1 Sminthurides bifidus | reverse complement strand
TTGTTAGATGATACCTGTATAAGGTTACTTGTTCAAGAAAAACTTATGCAAAGATATACCTATGGAATGTGAATCTGCATATATATTCTAAAGCCTGCTATTAGACATCGGTAGGTAAATTCATTTGTTTGGATTACTGTAATGGTCTATATGATACCTGCTATTGCCCCATCTCCGTAATCGCAGATACGGTGATACAACTGTGTTTATGCAAGAGAAATGTGCAACAAGAGTTCGGAGTTGATTGGGGGCGACAGAATCAATGCGTCACGTCATAACTGCTGGGTTGCAAGAGCCGGTGCGGTGCAGTGTTTGTCAAAGCCTTTACCACGGTTAATGCAGATGAGGAGAGAAGAGACTGACAGATTGAATTGTTGCACTGTGGCGACTCTTCTTTGACTGCTGGGGATGATGCTGGGTGGACGTGAAGGAGAATTAAATTCCTAATACTTCTTGTTTGTCATCCTTGCAGCTACCATTCAACCGGCCACTGCGGACTTGGAAGACTTGAGTGTGGACGTGAAATCCAAGTTTGAGCTCTTCGAACACTTCAAGGAGACAGAAAACAAGGACAAGCAGAAAGAACCCATAATTGTGAAACGTAGTACATCAGTTTTAGCAAAATTAGCTAAATACGAAGGAAGCATGGAAGGTGTTGGAGTTGGAATTCCAGATAGTGAATTGAACGGTGGTGCTCCTGAAGTAGTAAGTGAAGACGATGACGAGAGTGATATTCCTATAACTAGCACTAGAGTAAGTGCAAATAACAACTGCTTCGTTGCGGTAAAACTTTGCTCATTTTCTTGCCACAACCGCACATGTGCAAATATTCTAACCAGGTTTTAATTGCTTGCTGTATAGGTGCCTGCCGAAGAGTATAACTATAAACTGGACGATGTAAAGAATAAGTGGGAATCCGGAATGAATAGCAAGAAGGAAGAAATCCACAAGCACAGGCAAGAAGAGATGCAAAAATTTAGGACGCGCTTGTGCTTGGGCAAGAACAGTCAGTTAAAGGAAATGTACGAAAAGGCGGTCGAGTCCAGCGAGCAGGAAGTGAAGAAAACCACGGACTTGGAAGAATTAGATTTGAAGGAAAAGCGCAGTATCAAGGAAATGTTTGAAAAGGGTATCGTCCGTCCAATTGATGATGAAGAAACCGAAGAAACCAGGACCACAGCAATTGACATGGACCGGGAAGTGTTTGAGCACGGTGTGGCCAAGACTTCAAGAAATATTTTCCAAACATTAGATAGACAAGCTTCGACTACGGGAGGACCAACTTCTCCTCTTCCTGGTGCGCCAAAGAAGGTAATGCAGATTTTGTGGTACTCTATTTTGTGTTTAAGTGATGGATCAAGTAAAAATCCGGATTTCTTTATCATGCGATACTTGGTTTTGATGGAGCAGATTGCTCTGAGGAGTCCCAGTGGTATTATTGGAGTTAACGACCAAAGCCGTGTTGTGGAAGGCGAAATTGTCAGAAGTTCTGACATTATTAATGATGAGGTCAGGGCTGAAGACGTTGGCAATAAGTTCAGATATTTTGAAACTTACACTCAACAGCAAGAAGCTGCTAAGCAGAAGAAAGTATTTAGAATCACTCCTCCTAGGGAAGGTCAAGTCAAGGTACTTGTTGCTGAATATCAGTTGAAGTAGAAGTGTGTTTCAGCTATTCATTATACGTAACTATTTGCATGTTACGAACATGACATGAGTCGCTGATGACTGTAATTTCTGTAGAATAACCATAGAAAACTAATGTGTTGGTGAAAACCCCATGCGCCATGGACGGCGGCTTCATGAAACATGTGTGCTGCATTCTGATAACGTTTGATTAGATTGACTCTGTTCTAATTATGGTAACTACTTGTGCCGGATTCAGAACTTCTGACTCAACTACCTGCTTGTGAATTGAGCAGGTTTACGCTTACCCATTTGTAAAAATACCTGAATTCTAACATATTTAGTCAGCAGAAGTGTTGTTAGTAGAAGATTGTCAGTAACAAAACCCATGAACTGTGTTTGTGTGATATCATCTCCTCTAAACTAGGTAAACGTAATCCACATTCACCTGGTTTTACAGATGGACTCACCTGAACGAGAAGTTTATCGTGATCCTAATGTCGTCCGTTCGACAGACACAGAGGAAGTTGTTGTGGGAAAAACAGCTTCCAAGATGCTTTCTGTATTTAAGAGACTGGAAGAATCAAATGGAACTGATGATGTTGACTCCAAGACTTCCCGCCGTCCCCTAAAACAGTTTACACCTCCAAGAGAAACCCGTCTAGAACCGAAAGACAGTTCTGCAGAAGAAGAATCAGAGTATGAATCCGAAGAAGAAGAACAGTACGAAAATGGCCAGGGCGCCGTACATCATGAGGAAGACCAGTTCCTTAAAGAAGTTGGGGTAAGTGTGTAGCCCTAATTATATCCTGTTTAATGTGAAACAAGCCAACAAAGGACAGTGACTTGTTGCTGACAACTCGTGGACCACAAAACTTGGCGCAGTAATTGTAAAGCCAATTACCTTTAACAATCTAGACTTGTCTAGCCAAGTCTTAGCGTCTTATTTAGAGAGTTTGCCGGTGCAAAAAGTAGACTTTAAACAACTGTGTTTTCCGTTTCCATGCCATTAAGGACGAGCTCGACTTTTGACACGATAAGCCAAGGACCTAATTTACTAGGATCTCACAACAAATAGTATACTGGTCGTGATTGCATACCGGTTTATTCGTACGTTGAACAGGTATTGCTGATAGAAGTAAAAGGGAAATTAGCTTTATCTATAAAAATGGACGTGTTTTTCTTGTTTAGAAATAGTAGGTTCTATCAGAATTATTCGACTGCGATTAAATTGACATCTAGCTAAAATTAGTATGCCTTCTTGAAAACTCTTTGCACACGACCATAAGGTAAACTGTAGTGCTGCAATTTTTTTCTAAAGTAGTTAGTTGCACAGGCATAGAATCATTGAGCAGGATGTAGAATTGAAAGGACCGTTAGATGACACGATATTTGCAAATCTAGATTCTATCAACAGCTGAATGTTTACCGTAAATCTAATCTATGCACTGCACAAAGTAACCATCAGTAGTTTTGCTAGTACACTTCGACCGTAACTCTCACGGTGTGCAACTCCGCACGGCCAGACTTTGACAGTTGATGACAGAAGTGAACTACATGCAAATATTGGACTAGTGGCTTGTTGACACGTAAAGTTGTTGCTATTTGACTTTTAATGATGGGTTATTAACTTGGCTCACTTTGTAAATAATAGTCTTTAGCACGTGCCAAGCACCTTCGTGCAAAGTTTGAGAAATGGGAAACTGAGGAAAATTCAAGGAACGAACGGGAAAACGGATATGCTTACCACCAAGAGAGTGAATTGATCGGGGAAGGAACTATTGAAAGCACTAAATCTATTCGCGCTAGATTCGAACAACCTCAGCAGTTCGAGCAGCCAAAAGTACAGAAACGTGAAGTACAGGTTAAGAGATTCGTGGTAAGTAAAAGTTAATTGCAATTACAATTAGATTAGAGCTATCACAGTAAGTTCTGATACTCCGTCAGAGGCTATGGGTATGGTATTCATCACTTGCTATTCAGAGCTTGCAGGCACTCCATTTTAAATAGCTTTATTTGGTGGAGGTTATTTGTCATCAATTAATTCTAATATTATTGCAAATCAGAACGACGACGAAACGTCTAAAATAAGCGGATTAGACATCGGGTTGTCTAGTAGTTATCTTGACCCAGCAAGGTACTTAGCTATGAGATTTGAAATGCCACTAATATGCATTATCAGCAGTCCGTTAGATTGCTTCACTTGAACCGTCAAGTCGCTTAGCCCATGCATGGGTATAACGGTTTCAGCAATACATACGTCTAATTCTTATTGTACCAGACCTTAAAAACAAAGTTGAGACCAGAGTAGGATCATTGCTATCAGTGAATCATCATGAATCAGTAGTTAAGGAAAGTCAGTTAAGTCTGAGAGTTTGAACCAACTCCATTTTTAGTTAGCGTGGATTTACTGGCATCTTTATCGAAGAAGGGCCTAGAAGAGCAAGTAATCCTAATTATTTTCTCATTCTTGTTTGCCTTTAGTAACTTCGCTGAACTTCAATCCCTGGCAACGGTAATAAGGTCTTGCGTGCAAGTCTACCGCCAATTCCGGCTTTGTATTGCTTTTCTCTGCCTTCACAATGTATTATCGCTATAAGTCTCTCGAAGAATAGTAATTTGTACTTGCTTCTAGCTCACTTTTGGTTGTGGTGCTAAATTTAGTATGCCTTGAAACTTTCTCCCGTAAGAATAATTCAGAGCTAAGTCAATGTGTTATTCTTAATCTAGTTGTCGAGCATCAAATTCTAGTCCCCAGATGAAGCGGAAAGAGTTACAGAGATATTTCAAGCTCTCTTTTATCTATGCTATTCAAGCCGAAGTTCAGTCTTGCTGAAGTCTGACTCAATTTTGGCTTTGTCTTCAAAAGTATAATTTCATTTACCCGCTATGTACCGACGTGCTGTCACGGGATTAATTCGTTAGCTAAGATTTTATTATTGTTTTTAGACTTGACATGAATTGATTTTGGTCCAGTCCTTACGAGCCCTCATCGATTATTCGTAGCTAGAAACTACATATGCTTTTGTATTGTACATGTAAACCTTATACTCTGTATGCATACTTGGTGATGGATCATGCTGTTGCTTTTGGTTGGGTATTAATCTGGCCAAATCTTCACTATTCTTAAGATTTTCTGTCTTCCTGCCACTCCCCTACTTGATGTCGCATTTGCTCAAAAACTTTGGATTATATATTGTTTAATGACCCATTTTGATGACTTTGTGATTTCCGCGTTAAAATTCTGAGGAACAGAAACAAAGCGTCAGCGCATAGATGCCTTTGTTCCGGTTTTGACAATGCAATGGAACTAAGTGTTAGAATCCATAATGTGATGGGAAATGTTTCCGTTTGAGCAATGGCAGGCATATGAAAACGAGATCGGTGTTTCTATGTAATATTTTCAGTCACTGTGCAGGATTTTTAAGTCTTAAATCATGTTTGAATTGTGCCAGATCGAGCTATCGCTTTAGTGAGTCAAACGGTTATGCACACAGATTTAGCCTTCAGGCAATTTGTTAGCTAGCGTTTACGTGACATTTCATATGCATAACATATACTGCACGCTAGACATGGTCTGTTGACGAAAAAGATAGCCTTGCCGTTATGCCTTTCTTGCTCTGTCATGGACTCTAGAACCAATAATGTCTGTGAAGATTATGATGTACAGTTATTTGAATGCTAAACTGTAAAATTCAGTTAAAGTTAGCTAATTTGTTATCCCTGTAGAGTGGAATACGTCATTTCTAGTAAATTAAGTTTCTGCTTGCTTCTTCAAATTCTTTTACGCTTTCCTTTGCCATCTTCGGTTTATTACGAGCATATACATTGCGATGAAAGGTGAGTGAATGAATTTGGAAGCTGTTGAATCTCCTCCTCCGGCTTTTTTTATTCTTTTCCTTGCTGTCACCTTGGGGAAGCTTGGGTTGCATGAGTTTTTTATTTTAATTGAAGTAGCGAATAATGGGTAAAGAGTGCCAGGAAATTCGATCTTTCATGAGATATTTTTGTGACAAAGCTGCTATTTTCGAAAACGTGGTCCAGGATCTTGATCATCTTTTGTGTTGGCAGCAAGGGAGAATGTCAGATATTCTAAAAGTTTTAGACAGCACACTCAAGTCAAAGTCAGAGGTTAAAAGCTACTGTCTCACAGTTCTACAAGTTGTTGTCTTTGGCTACGAGATTCAAGAACTTTTAGGCTCTGTACCTGCGAGTCGTAAGAGAAAAATTGAGATTTGCAACGTATGCCTAGGAGAATTTCATTCAGTAAAGATTTAAGTTGAGCAGGCTCTGGCAGAAGTGACAGGTGCAAAAATTCCCCGCACAGAAGATGGGTCATTAATGAGAGAACATGTATCCTCGAGGATAAGGGGGTTCGCAGAAATATTATGCGTTCATGTCCCTGTCTTTTTTGACACGGAGACCGTCAGTCACATACTTAAGACAAAAGAGAATTGAAAGAAGCTTATGGCGACAAAAGTTTGGTAGGTGCATGCTGCAGGGCTTTTGTCGTGATTCATTTTCCAAATCGCTGATCATCTGCTGGTAAACAGAAGTTTGCTGTTTAAATAATAGGGAAGCACAGATGCGGATCCATTGGTAGAAGTTCACACGTCCCTCAGGAAAGGCCGGTTGCAAAAGTTATTTTCGTCACTCCAACTTTATTGCGGCCTGCGTGCGGAAAACATCCTGGAATTTCATTGCAAATTGCACGGTTGTTTAAGGATGGCCGTATAATTTTATCTTTCGACAACAAGATGGTGAGAAAGATTAGCAAAAATCTGTGTTACAGATGCACTCCCAGAGCAGTGCCTCCCGATTTTACGCCCTGCCATTTTAACTTGCACGTATTCATGACGACCGGATGTTCTGGCCTTCAGTTCTTGAACTCCGACGTGAATTGATTTAAGGCATACTCTGGGGCAAAGTCCCGTAAAGTTTAAATTACGCCGTAGTTGACAGGTTGTAAGCAAGCTGAGATGGGAGATAGAAATCTTAAAAATTTACAGGTGTTTGCAAGTAGAACTTTCATTCCATTCTTTATGTTTCGCTTTATGTTTTAGGCAACCCGGCAAGCCAGGGTTTTTGCCACATCTTCATTTCTCAATAGGTATATAACAAAATCAAAACTAAATGAGAAAATTGCAAGTCTGCAGATCTCATCCAACTCCGACTTGAAAATTTCAAGTACAATGAAATCGACTGAAACTCCAAACACTGATGCATACTTTGAGAAAAACTAAAAAGGATTTTGCCGGCATGCTCGCAGTTTTTTTCGTCCTTTTCTATAGCACCTTAGCATTAGTCAAGGACGATTAAGTGCGATAATGGCGGATGCGCATGTCGGCTGTGGACATTAATGGATGTTGGACGTCACTTAAGTCGGTTAGTTAGCGTCGAATCAAGCTGCGTTAGAGCCAAAGCTTTTCAGGATGCGCTGCAACGTTTAATATCCCTGCTTACGTTGCCAACTTTCAGAGCGTCGAACCATTGATAACATGCATTGGACCTATAGCCAAAGGCCATGTAGTTTCTCAAGACCAAATGCCTAGGAGTGATTATGGTTGTAAGCTATTTAATGTCGTGGAACAAAGGAAGCTGCTTGTGTCCAACCCGCAATGTGGTAGGTACGATAAGGTCTGCTTGACAGAGGAAACCTTATCAGTACTAAGGAAAGACAAAGGCTCACGCTTCGTCAGCCGGTTTCGCCATTTGCTAAAGAGCCAAGCCGGGTTTTGTGTGGGTGTTTGGTGAGGAATTTGCAAAAAGATTTTGTTTGTACTCAAATAATCGTTGTTTCGTTATTTTGAGCAGCGGGAAGCTATGGCTGTGGGAAAAAACTTGCGTTTATTTGCTTGCGCAAAAACGTAGAATACGAGGGGAGGAGAATGAATGTGATTGTATTGGATTAGCGGAAAGGTTCTGGTAATGTTCATTAGTATTAGTACGATATTTGGTTGTTGCGGTTCCTCTTTTCGAGACTGATATACGGAAGCCGGCTGTAGTGCTAGAGGAAGTAGTGCTTGATTCCTCTTTTCCTTCTATTAATAGTCAAATGTGTTTGAAATATGTGGTAGATTTGGCTGAAGTTTATGCCAGCCTAAACTTTTGAACTCAAAGTGGAGATGATATGCAGGACCTGACTAACTGTTAGCTGTGAGAGCGCGTAACAGTGTGGAACAGCTCATCTCCTGCTGTCAGATTAATGTTTGTGAGGTTTTTTGGCAATGGATCAGCAGGGAAGTTGCCACTGCCAGTGCTGAGCTAGTGCTAGCAGCTTCCCTTCCGTTTGGAATTTTGGAGGAACCTCTTTGAAATAATTATATCTCGAAGAAAAAAAGAAAACATTGCATTGCGTTTCGGATCTGCCGAGAAGTAACGTCTTCCAGTCCCAGTCCCGTCTGTAGACTGAATCACTGCACTGAAGTATCGCCAGATCTCGTTCAAGCGGTAAAGAAACACACTACTTCGGTAGGGGAAAGAAAACATTGTGAAGCACTGAAAAATCCAACTTTTTGATTGCCAAATTCCGTGGTGTGTGTCTTACTTTGTTGACGTTGATTGTCTGTTACCGATCGTGTGATCAAGAAATATCGGCTATCTCAGATACTACAGATTTTGTTCAGACTCAAGGCTACTCTCAACTTTATCCCAGGGCAAACAGTGATACTTTTAGGTAAAAAATTCTTTCAAGGGTGGATCATGTCCTGTGTAGTTTGCTGCTAACAAGTTTGTTTTTCTGATCTAATTCCTTTTTGTGAACTTGCCACAATGATTATTTGAACTGATGCTCGATAACTACCGTTACATGCACAAGCACCCTGTCGAGGTTTAAGGTGCATTTTGCTTGCAGTCTGCGATTTTTTTTGCGAGCAGATGATTAATACCGTAGGAAGATTGGTCATTGCCGTGTGAAGCTGAAACGCTGTTTTGCTGCTCTCGAGATTGCACCGGTGCTGGTGAGGAGAAGAGGTATAACCAAAGGAAAAGATTTTGTGGTTTGCCATTGTTGATGCGCAACTCAAACGTTTAGGTTAAGGTTTATGAGCAGTACTTGAAGTTCTGCTGAGGTGTGTTCCCTAATTCTCGCATCAAGATTGCTTTCAGAAAACTTTAACCTTAACTGCGCTTAACAAGGAAATGCTGATATTTGGCTTCGTATCAATCCGTGCGCAATCTTTAAGCTCTAACATACTGCTTGGCCAAGGCCTTAACTGAATCTTGGAAGCTGCAAAAATTCATTACCGGTGTGCAAAATTAGGTTTGCATGTAGCAGGAAAATTTTGCTTTTGGGAGCTAAATAACGCTTCCTCCTAATAGCGTGAAGTTAATACAGTGTGAACTTAATCGGATTTTGCATGCATTGTTTGCATAAAGGTCTTCTCTAAATTTGCGACTGTTTTCCTTTCAGGAACTACAAAACAGTAACGGCCTAAACATGGAGGAATGCGCCATTTGTAACAAGAGGGTCTACGTTATGGAGAAGACGGAAGCTTTGGGGAAAATTTTCCATAAAAACTGTTTCCGCTGCTCTCAATGTAAATGTGTCCTGCGGTAAGTATTCGATGGGTTACCAATTGAAGCCAACGCTAACTTCCGTTACACATTTTTTGAGAAGATACTGCTGCAGTGTCAAACGGTGTAAACTGATCCACTTATGATTGTTTTACAGAATGGGTAACTTTACCCAGAATCAAGGTACGCTCTACTGTACTCCCCACTTTAAGCAATTGTTCAAAATCAAGGGAAATTACGACGAGGGATTCGGTCACGAAACCGGAAAGCAAATCTGGATGAAGAAACAACTAGCAAAGCAAGCCGCAGAGGGCGGAGAAACCAAGGAGAATTAATTATTTGTAACTGTGGAACAATACTTATGTGACTGAGAGAGAACTTAATGTCGGAAATTTTAACGGGATGACGAGGAAAGCGCTTAATTGTTGTTGCAAATGTATATTTTGTGAGTGAGTCCGCAGCAGGTGTCATGTAGTGATTCTGATTTACTGTAGCGCTCTAGGAGATTTTACTTCGTGTCTGCCTAAGCACGTACTGGATGAAGGAAGCCCCATGAGGATTCTAGTGAATTTTGCAAATATTATTGCTATAATTATAAATTATGTAAAAAGTCTTGCTTAATTTCATTCTTGTAACGTTATTTAAGCAATTTTTGTTAGATTCATTTAGTACTTTTCATCCCTCCTCGGTTTAACCATGTTTCAACATTTTTAGGCATAGGAACGCACATTGTGTAATTCGACCTCTGTATTAATATCATTTTGATCAAAGGATTCAGCTGACATTAACAGTGTCTCTTCATACCTAAGAAAATGCTAAGATGATAGAAGTACTGTACTCCAAATCTAGTTGCGTTACAAACTCTTTCGTCTCAGCTTGTCTCATCTTATTCTTAGTAGACCCGTTGATTATGAGCGCATTAAGATAAAACTGTTTCATGACGACCCCAGCATTTGTGATGGTTTATGTCGAAACCTTGTCGTTTTTAGCCGTGTTTTTACCTTTAGTTTCTAAAATTTGCATAGGTTCTAAGCGCCTACCCGGCATCATTTACGAAAGAAGCATTTTTTTGTGTACGATATGACAGTTGTAAATCTTGCGGATATTTCAACTCATTGGACTTGTGTACTTATGGTGTGTGTGAGTATGCGAGCTGCAGCTTGCGATAATCGAAATTATATTTTCATCTAATATCCATATTAGCTTGTTAGTAGCCGGCAGTGGAACATCGAACAAGAACACCATTGTACAACACCTACATATTTATGGCTCTCTAAAATTGTAATTAAATTTAACTATAGTAAGTGTAAGTTAGATGAGACGAAATGAAAAATCGCTGCCAAAAATTTAAGCAATGAGTCGTTAGACATGTGTCAAAGAGCATCATCCGTACCAGGTGGAAGACTCGAGAGCCTCTGAAATTCGACGTTGTCGTTGCCACATGTGCCGTCTATCATGAAGGCAAAGGCCTGTTTCTTGGGCAAGTTCTCAATCCCTGATCGCATGTTACGTCAAAACGGTTTATGTAAAGAAGCAGAAGCATACCGTTTTAAAGCGTGTACTGAAAGTTTTGATTAAATGAATAAAATTAATTGCTGTGCAAGTACTGCAGATTTAATTTTTGCTTCAATTTCTACGTCAGTAGTCCATACGAAGCATAATGTACGATCAAAGCTTTTTCGTAACTGCAGTTATGTACATGTAAGGTCACTAGTTACTAGTGACCACACACAGTGACAAGCTATCCTGAAACTGGGACCTTTTTGGAGAAAACGTTATGTAAATTTCCCAGGGTCTACGTGATGCCAGCCTGCATTCCATCGTTTAACGCCTCAGCACTTAAGCCATCAAACGTTCACGACTTTGGTGCAGGAGGAGGAGCCTAGCATCTGTCTCTCTTCTGTATGTGTGGGGACACTAATTATGTACTAACCACACTGTACTATGGCAAAGTGCGGCGTGGTGCGCAGTCTGGTGCTCTTCATTGTCTCGAGATTTAAAGACATATATAGAAGAAGTGCTCCAGTTTGCGAGTTCACACACGTTAATGGCCAATTATAATAAAGTGTCTGCATTCTGCAAGTACTGAAGGCTGTCTACTAGTAGCAGCAGGTTAACGTGTGCAGTGACTCTAGGCTTCATTCGGGAATGCGCTTCGGACTGAAGCGGTTGTGCGACTTTAATTCGAGAAAGTTTTTACCAACTGTTAACTTGACGCATTGAACGATTTTTTGAGGCTTGTGTGAATTGGCCCGAGACGGAAATGGCGGATAAAGACAGTAGCAGCACTGCGTCGGTAAGTAATCCGTAA
>VRMD01003195.1:0-11455 GCA_009872375.1 Sminthurides bifidus | reverse complement strand
TGCGCCAGCGCTCATAAGGCCTCCTAATAATTGCATGGGAAATTGCAATAAGCCTCCAAGTCCGCCAGCGCCAGGGTTGCCGCCACCTCCACCCAAGAATCGTGCTTTTTTGGCGTTGGCCGCGTCCTAAAAATCGTAGCAGAGGTAAAATAACTCATGTGATCTCGTCTCGCCTTCAGCAACTTCATAGGATTGCTTTGAACAGGTCAAGTGACAGCTTAAGCAAGGCTTTCTCTTTATAAACCTGGCTTGGATTAGAATCCTCAAGTAGTTTCTATGGCTTCCACAAAAACTTGCATTAAAAAACATTTTGCACTCACGTTTTCGTCATCAGCTGCCCAGACGAGAGCGAACACGATCGCCATTACGAATATTACGAGTGATGCCTTCAGGTTCTTCATGACGGTGCAGGTACCGTGATTTGTGTAGCCCAGGACTACTCAAGTTTTTTCACAAGGTGATAGCAACAGAAGAGCTATTGATATGGTTTGCCAGGAGTGAAGAGTGAAGAGTGGTTTTAAAGTCAGTTTAGTCGTCCTGTAACTGCGTTCTAGGATCGAATTAGTCATAAAAATGGTCATTACAACGAACAATGGCGCAGATATTTAGCTCTTTGATGGCAATGCGAATTGAAATTTTAGTGTCGTCATGTTGTTATGTGCTTTTGAGCTCTTCTAGTTCCAATGCTATGAATTGCAGAAAATTATCTGCAGCTACAGGGTCTCAAAATCGTGTTAAAGCATGTAATGTAGTTTTATTTCAATGAATAGAGAACTTTAACGAAAAACCCACTTCAAGAACGAGCATGCGATGCAATACAAGAAAATCCTCATAAACTTGGCTAAGGCTGTTAGTCGTCCTTTGAAACTCTTGACTCGTTTGAGTTGTTAGTCAAAGCTGGGGTATTTCGTTTCCCCTGTTACTTCTATCTTCCTAGAACTCCATTCAGAAGTCCTCCGGGGGCTCCTGAGTCGCCTTGGTCACCACCGCCATTGCCTAAACCCAATGTGCCCAGCACATTACCCAAAAGGGGACCCAAAAGTCTTCCTTTCTGCTTGGTGGCATCGGTTGCAGGGCCTGACGTCTGATCCGGGGCATCAGGTTTCACGGATGTTTCTTCCTTCTTCTATAAAATTAAAACTATGTAAATGCCCTTTAAGTAATATGAAATAGAAAAGAATAACTGCCTGACAGGTTAGAAAACGTTTATGCTTGGCATCTTTCGATCAGCTTGTAGCCCGTGTTAAGCGGTAGGTCTCTTACTGTTTCCTCTTTGACTGGAATGGCGCTGCTAATCGTCCAGACAAGGGCGCAAATTCCGAGAAGGACTGTCAAACGGGCCATTTTGTCTTTGCTTTCCTTTGACGTGATCCTGACAGGCTGTAACGTTGTACTAGGTCTTTTCTATGTACCTCAGAATGTTAGAATGAAGTTTGTTGCTACAACTCAGGAGGAACGATGGAAAATTGTCAATATGATGCTAATAAGCTCCGAGATTCAGTAGCGTAGGAACGGGTGTTTGATTAAACTTGCCTTCAAGACATGTCAGCCGTGCTCTGCTTCTTGTCTGTCAAGTGCTAATGACAAAAGGCCCATTATGTAAAGTTAACTCGCTGGTGATGAACAATGCGCGCATGAGTAATGGAAGGCTTGCCGATTCGTTCTTCTGGAAACTGTATAGCGTATATCATTGATTCAGGTCCAATTACCATTAATTCTGCGTGGCCTGTAGCGCAAAATACAGATATTTTAGCATGGAATGCATCACGTCAATGAATTGAATGCATAATGTGGCATAGAAATTGCAATTAAGTCTTTTCATTCTAATGAATTTCCTTGTAGCAGTTGCTGATACCCTGTCCTGGGACTGCGTGATACCTACCAGGGTCATGGTTCTAAGGTTATGGGCGTTAAGGAAGAGCGAGCAAAAAGTTAGAGTGGATCAGCAACTGTTGATTGGTACACGCACTTTTTGGTTCTGTTAAAGAACACAAGTCACCTTTGAAAGGTAAGGAAGGAATTTAGAAGAAACGTTATTGCATGCATTTCTATAACGTTAGGGCTGGAGGTAATGGTGAAGTCCAAAACGGTGACAAAGTGTCAGGCATGAAGTTAATAATGTTTTCTTTTCTTATCATTAGGTCCGAGCAATCTCCACGGAGAAAGGAGTATGAAGTCTCTGTTTTTGTTGGTGGTTGCCACTGCCATTGCAACAGCGTTGGCTGTGCCAAAAGAAGCGAGTACAACCAAAAAGACGACTGGGACCGGGGGATCGGAGAGTACTACCACCAAGTCGATTGTGACGGGGGGATCAAACAGTACTGTCGCCAAAGTGAATGTGACCGAGGGTTCCAGCACCATTCCTGACAACTCCCCATGTAAAAAATGGAAGAAAGACGATATGGCAGTGACCTCCTGGAAAGCAAATCAGACTCATTGTCTTTCATTTTCGGCCACTGTTATTGGTTTAGAGAAGAATGAAACCACAACAACTGGACCGACTGCTTCAAAACGAAAGGGTAAACACATGAGTGTGGCAGCAAAAGCCAAGGCCAAGGCCGTCAATAAGGCAAAACCTACCAAGAAAATTCCCAATAAGGCAGATGGAATAAATGAAGGGACGGGAAAAATCCCAGTGGATTCGCCATGCAAAGAAAAGGAGGAGAAGGACAAGAAGATCGCTTACTGGAAGGCTAACGCTACACACTGTTTAGAAGTTGTAGGAGTATCTGCAAATCCTGCAGTTGTGAATCCGCCTAAGGAGGAGGCAAAAAAGGGAAATAAGCAATAATCCTTGATGTACGTATAAGCCTTTGAGGTCTATGTAGTTACGTTACATCAATACAAATACACTTGTCTAGTATTGTTTTTAATCTAGAATCGTCTGTTAATAATATTACGTTGTAAAATTGCGAAGTCGGATGGTGAAACTGCAATGTGTGCTAGCCTTAACAACTTAATTGCATAATCATGTTGTCTTGTCTTAAACCTTTGTCAGTAAAATAGCAAAATATAATAAAACCGTGATTTGCATAAGCAGGTACGTGTACCCTAATACTTTTCAACATTTTGGTATCATGACTATAACATTCAAATTAGAGAGCTAAAAGCTAAAACTAGTTCATTTCTTGGAATTCCTACGAGTTTTAGTGATACAGTTCAGTATTTGCTGTGTACTGATAACGTGTCCTAATGCTAATCCATCACAATCAAGATTCAACTCAAGCGCCGTTGCCCTACAGTTAGAGCAGTAATCACAGAAGGACTTATAATTCACGAGTTCAGGTAAGCTAAGAATTAACTTCCGAAAACGGCTGTATCTGACCCAATAGGTTCGTACGAGTAATTTCCTCGTCCATCCATTTTTAACACGTATTCATGATAGCTCCAAAGGGATTTTCGATGTGTAACTGTCAGCAGAGTTATTCCAACTTGGCGACAGTAAGTGTAAATAGCGCCTTCCACGTCGACACTGACCTGAAATGGCGATAAAAAGTTATAGCTGAATATTCAAATTTTGCAAAAATGTAAAACTTTTTCTCCTATCCTAAAAAATTAATTAAACGTACTGCAGATGTACACTCATCCAAAATGGCAAATTGAGGCTTGTGGTACAAAAGTCGAGCCATCGCAATACGTTGCTTTTGCCCCCCACTAAGTACGTCAATCCAGTTCTCCACGTCATCTAGTGATCGCCGCTTCCCCATTACTATGCCTTCATCTGACGTTTCTTCTGTTTGTTTCTCATTGTTCCCTTCCACAATCCATTCCAAGCTGACTTTACGTAGAAGATCGACGATGTCATCATCCTTAAAGCCTTTCTTGTGCATCAAGGCTAAGTTATCTGGGTAAATGATTTGATCGCGGAGCGTACCAACAGTCATGTATGGTCTCTGCGGTACATAGAATAGCTTGGACTTATGTGGCTTTGTCAACGTTCCTGACTTAAGCGGCCACAGCTCTCCCAGAATCCGGAAGAGAGATGACTTTCCACAACCGTTCGGACCGGATATAAGAACATTTTCTCCGGACTTGATGCTTATGTTAAGTTCCTGGAGGCAAAATCAGTAATTTAGAACAGTGTTGATTATATAACGTGATGGCTCGTTGGCAGTTACTCTAAACACCGGTGGCATACCTTGATTAGAACGTCACCGTTAGGAGTCACAATAGGAACTTTGTCGAATTTGATGATATAGTCTTGGTATAGTATAATCCCGGAACAACAGTCGTCGGTCATCATACTTTGATTGTTATTGATATGATCCAAGGTTGACATGAGCTCGTGTACGCGTGTTGTGTAGCCAGACAGCTTCGTTATTTCTTTCCCGTTTAGCACAAGTCTTCCGATAGCTTGAGCAAGGTTTACTAACATTCTCCCAGATTTGTAGTAGGATTCCAACCGCTCATTCTGTGTCATTCTTGTCAACTCATTTGGTGTGGACGTAAGGAAAGGCCGAGATACGAAAAAGTATCCGACAACCGTAGCAGAATCTGAAACAAGAATCAATGTTTGAGCATAGAACTCAATCTATCTACACTGTACTATACAAACACAAAAACTTCTTTTGACTTACATTTCGCAATGATGTTCTCCATGTAACCGATAAAGAACCGAAAACTTAGGGATTTATCGGAATGTTCTATCAGCCGTTTAAAACACTGCGATAGTGTCTCCTCTTCTCTTTTATTGCCGCCGTAGAATGCAATCTCTTCAGCGTTTGTAATAATTCGATGATGATAATATCTGAACTCTCCTTCCAGTTCTTGTTCCACTGTTGTTAGTCGACTAATAGGCTTTCTCATTCGAATCAAAATTCCAGCAGCAATACACAAGTAGCACAACATCCCACCAGGCACTGACAATCCCAAGTTGCTTGAAATTCCATACACGTAGATCATAATATCAAGTATGGGCTTAGCAAGCTGTGAATACAAGTTTGCCAAAGTTGTAGAGAACAAATTTATGTCCGTTGAAATCAGCTGGTCAATGGAACTAGACTTCAGACTCAGTTTGTAGAAAGTCAGAGCATTCATGTACTTGGCAGTTACATGCTCAGTGAGACGTTGTCTGAATCGTTTCACCAGCTTGTCATTGCTAAACTTGAGCAATGCACCTGATAGAGCCATCTGAAACAAAAAAAATTTATAACTGCTCATTATACCTTTTATGCTTCCTTTAATTCGCGCCAGTTTCATTAAACACTTGTGTAAAAGCAGGAAGATGATTCATGAGGATTCACGAAGGTCATTAAGGCTCGACTTACCACTGGCATTGTCATCGCAAATTGAAGTAGATGATGATTGAATCTTTTGTTATCCAACGTTATGATAGAGCTTTCAAGCAGCGTGCCTAAATAAATAGTCCAAACATCCAACACAGAGCGGACAATCAGCACCAAAGAGGTCATAGCCATGTACCCTATTTCCGGGCAAGTCCATGATGGTATCAGCAGCTTCAAAATTTGTTGCAACTTTGATTTGAAGTTTTCCCGATCTGACTTTTTCTTGCTGCAAATCAAAAACAGCATTTAATCCCAAATCAAAGGTTAATACTCATTTCTAGCTTCAGGTTTAAATAAGAAACCAAAAGTTGTAAAAGCACTTACAACTGATCGCGAAATATTGACTTGTATCCTTTAGAAAGGCGACTTTTGCGATACAACTTTGATTAAGAATGCTGCAGAGGTCAAGCTACTCAATAAACATACGGCCCTTAGCTTTGTGTCCATACTATTTTTACCTATTAATAATTTACTTAAGGCTGCCATTTCGTCTAGTAGGTCACGTTTAACCGGGACTTAAGATCAAATGTGTGAAAAGTCTATAAAGCGGCTGACACACGCAGTTCCCTAGCGTCTAGACACCGAAACCGAGAAAGAAATACATGTATCTACGCACAATTAAGAGCTTTACACGTTTTTGGACATAACGAAACTTAAAAAATTGAATAAAATGCCAAAAAAACGCACAAAATACACACAGTACAAGAAGCTTCTCTCAGGGTCGTAAACGCAAGCACTCAGAACATTATTCACATGGGGAAGTCGCTTTCTGATCATGTTGTCCCTATCAGCTGGTTGTCTCGTGCAGCATGATAAAAGTTTCGAACTGGGCATGGGATTATCGAACATCAGCTCTCAGTCAGTCAGTCAACATTGTCCATGGTCAATACGGGGGATCCCAAGAAAGAGCAGCACCACCTTTTACGTCTAGAATGCCAAGTTTCTGAGCTCTTGTATCAGCTGCAAACTCAAGAAAAACACGGTATCACATCAAAATCTAGACATGACGTAATATGGAAGAATTATTTCCATTCTGGGTAAAAAACTGGGAAATCCTATACTGTAACGATCGGAACACCTACAGGAATCTCATCTAACCTAAGCTTTCTTGCAACGTTGTAACAGCCCGTTAAGAAATTTTCTGAATTCTATAGTTCTAACGAGATACCTTGCTCCATGCAAGGCACAGCACCTACACACAATTATAGATAGTGCCCTACTGGACCTTTAAATCTACAGTTAGAGTTGATGGCAGGTGTGGAGATGATTGAGCATTTGACGTAAATGAGATCTCCGCGAGTGAACCAGCATCCTAATCTAGCTATAATCTCAGTCTTGTTCTTCATCGACTGACGTGTGAGAGGAATAAGGAAGGCTGTGCATACAACTCACAATATATAAAAGTAAGAAAGATGAAATGTTACATTTTTTGCGAAATTTGTGCTTCCATACTCTCATCTACGTCATAGCAAAGGTACAAGAAGGTAAACTTCTTGCATGCATTCATAAAGCGCTATTGTCAGTGTATCGTATTGTATCTAACTACCCCACAAGTGCGGCTGACGAAACACGCGTTCAAGAAATGCTACTTCCTGTTGCCGATTCAAACAGGTTGAGAGTGCAGTTGAGCTGTCAAATAAGCCCTGCTTCAGATCAGATGTTTAAGTTTTTCTCGATACTCGCAACGTCCTGACCTACATTTACATGTTCTTTCTCTGCCCAGCGAACCAAGCCGGTTCTGCTTTAATGTCAGGATGAGACAAGCGTCGTTTCCTACGGGGCAAAGAGGCTTAGAGCAGAGTAACGCCGATGAACTGGCTGCGCCTGAGAAACATCAGATCAACGTAGTGTGACATCTTGACGGCAAGGGCGAAAACGACAGCTACTTCGGACGGAGCCAAACGAGAATGACCCTTTCATGATCATAACGCTACCAGGATTAGCTTGTTGCATAATACGATTTGCAGAACTTAAGTAAATGGTACAAAGAATTTGTTGCTTACGACCCCTGGTGTTTGTTGATACCAATGTTGAATGGCATAAACGTTTTGAATCGTGTCATACTGACGCGTGGAGCTTGTCATACATCCCTTATGGCTTGGTTCATTCTCGCAGTGTCTTGTTCCTGGAAGAAACGGATGCAATTGCAATATGGTTATTGAATTCGCGATTGTGTATGGTACAGAATACGCTGATTGATTCAATATCTTCGTAATGATGACGCTCCTGTGCCAAATTCAGATCATTGTTAATCTTTTAGTAGCAGCAGATCTGTTCAAACACTGGCACAAGCTCCAATTGAAGCGGTAAACTGATCTTTCTGAAGCCGTAACTTACTCGGTTTGCGTCTCATACATACATACAAACATTTGCAGTAAAAATGAGGATTAAGGCCATATTTTTTCTTCTGGTGAACACTGTCCCATGGGTGCTGTCCTCTAACGTGAAAGGCGAATGGAAACAATTTGAAAAAATAAAAGAAGATAAATTATCAAGAATATCAACCTTCCAACCGACTGGTGATGATCCGTGTCTGACTTGTGAGCTGGAAGATGCTGTAGAACGCATTGGACAAATCATTGGAACATTAACTCAGAAAGTTGAGGAACTCAGAAGAAAGATTGAAAATGGCAAGATCTTACAAAAATGGCAAATTCAAAAGTCATTGAAAACATCTGTGAAACAGCCAAAGGTAAGTTGCAGATTTGGATTAGCTCAAGATTAAGGCATCTTGAACATTGCTATTCTTGCTATGAAGGGTTTTTGTAAGCTAACCATACTCTTGATATCGAAAGCTCATTTGCAAAGAATTAAATTATGATATCACTGTAAGCAAAAGCGCCATTTCAAACGTCATGGTTTCTTTCCGGCAACTTTAGATAAGCGGTCGTCTTGCAAAATCATCGAAGGCAAGAATTGGCCTTATCGATCGTCCCGAAGTTGGAAGGGAAAGCCAAAAGATTTCTAACATGAGGGCCCACTCGAAGTGACCCCCACAAATTACTTCTCGGGAAACTGCAATATTGTAACTAACGTTCTTCAATTACGGTTGCACTGCTTCTTGTACTTGTAACTCTGTAATCCTATCGTGGTGCGAATAATTAGCTGAAACAAGCGCATTAATCATTAGTTTTATAAATACTGTTGCATTTGCATCTATTTAATTCCATCAAAAAGTGTCAGTATAACAAAGTTCTTAACCATCAAAAAATATACAAGTTACCACAAAGAATCCGTTATGCGTCCCCAACGTAAGTCTTAAGAAGCTGCTTTTTCTTCATCTGAATAATTGCTTTTCTGATTTCATCTTGAGAGGGAACGTTAACATAATAATTTTTGACAGTCATAAAGTCTGTGTTAGATTTACAACCTTCTGATTCTGCTTCAGCCTCCAATGGTTCAAGAAGCCCATCATCGTCATCTCGGTACCCATAGTAGTCAGCATCCACATCTCGCATCAATTCCCCTCTAGTTTTTCTAATGACTGACTGAGTGTCCGGTTCGAATAACTCTCGAACACCTGGTAAATCTTTAGCAGCTCCAAAGTATTTGTATCCCCTTGTACCCGGAACTTCTTTTCCTTCATTGTCTAACATACGCGGTCCATGTTTGGCATAATCTGGCCCTCCTAATTCTCGGATCCGTCGTTCCCAGTGACCCTGCTCGTAACAACAAGCCAATGTAGTTGCATGAGTTGTACTACTGTTGCTCTTAATTCTAGTACCTTTTACGTTAATGTACATTTTACAATTGATAACACAAGCTTACCTTTTCTCTGAGTAACTTGTTAATTTCGTCGTTCAAATCACGTAGCTTGAACTCTCCCAGACCTGCATTTTGAATTTGGCTAACTTTCTTTGCTATTTCTCGGATTATCTGCATTCTCCACTTCTCTGCTTCAGGTAAAGTTTCGCACAGAGTGGATAAGTAAGGACGTCTTTCGGGCTTCGAACCGCCCTTCTCTTCGTCCAACTTCATGGCATGCCATCGGGCGAGGGTGGTCCTAAAATAATGAAAATTGCATTTTATTAAATTTTTCAGATCCAAAACATCAAAAATAAAAAAGCCACTTTGCCTTGAGTTCTTAAAAACAAAACCATTGGGCCACGAAAGCGTTACAAGTCTAAAGGACGATCAACTTACATTGCCTTTTCTGAATTTCTTGCCATTTTTTTGCTGGGAGCTAGATATTACTTTTAGTTCAATATTTACTCTAACGAACAAGGATAAGTGTTAAAATCATTAATTCGCAGGATAGACCAAAATTCAAAAATTATAAATGCGAAATTTTTTAGGAAAAATTTATCGGCCGCGCGCTCTCGTTATAATTCTTGTAATTTCCCGCAATTTTGCGATTTCTATGCCGCAGCATTAAAACTTATGAAACCATCATCAAATTCGTCAGTCAATGCCACGATGTGCGTATAAATCATTTCTATTAACCTGGCAAGTAAATTAATTAATGTCTACTGCATTTTGAAAAGTTCATTTGAAGAGCGTTGGAGAAAGATTATAGCTGCATAATCCGCATTTTGGATGTCGTCTTATACAGATACAGTGCAGGACGAGGACGAAGTAGGTTTCAAATTTTTTGCTGGAAGAAAAATTTCTAACTTTAGTTGCGTTCTTGAAGGACACACGCTGTTGAATATGTTCAAATTGATAAAATAAAAGTTTGATAAAATTCGTGTTCATTTGTCTTCTGTTTGTTATACAGATGCGCAATCCGGACATCAGCCAACGTCATTGAGAATAGACGCTGCAACTGCATCGGACAGCCTGAGATGACCTTCATCATGCGAATGGTTTGAGTCAGATAATTATGAAAATGTTGAGTAAAATCAATTGTGTCATTTGCAAGAAAATAATTCCAAGTTCAGGAAAAATTGGAAAAAATGAAAAGTACAAATCGTACTTGTCAGCAGACGTGCTGTGTGCTTCATTCAAATGCATTGACGCAAGCACTTCTATTGTTGCCGGCGTATGGAAAGATGTAATTGAATCGGAATCAAGTGGTCTGAGTTTTCCGTATTCCACAATTTACTGCCTCAAATGCAGTCGTCGAAACGAAACGGTGTCAGAAATTTTCAAGCAGCTCGAGGAGTTGCAACACAAATTAGAAAACATGAAGCAGAAGATCATAGAAGACTTCAAAAATAGCCTTGATGATATAATCGAAGTGTACTCATCAGATGATGTTGTAGAAGTGTGTCCCGAAGGTGAGGTAACACGCAATGTTCAACAGAAACTGGAGCTCGTGAGAAATCAGTTGGCCAAAGGTGAGGTTTTGAAACATCTTTAGTCCTTTTCGGGTCAGTAGATCAACTAGCATTACTAGCAATAGGTTTCTTAGTTAAATTTTAAAACTTTATCGAACTTAATACAGATCTTAAGTTTTTTACCGACGAAATCGATGACTATCAAGACGTTGGATTTTATCCTGACTATTACCAGGATGAAGAGACTGATGAGATCATTGAGAAAAGGCTTCGTCGGGAGAAGAGATTGCTTCGAAAATACCGAATTTCCGAATCCACAGTTGTTGTTGAGAGACTTTCAGAAAGACTGGTGGAAATATTTACGGAGAAGAAATACTTACCTCTCCCCGAACCAAATGTATCGGCAGGTTTGAAGTGTCCATTTGAAGACTGCACCAAGAAGTATATACGATTTAGTCTAGAAGACCTGGCAGAACATCTGAGAAATCAACATGCGTTTTCAGAGCCAGAGGTCCTTGAGCTATTGGAACAGCGTCAACTGAAAAGTAAAGAAGCAGAAATCAGCACTACTGATGTACAGCAATCTTCTGAGTCATTTCGGTGCACTTTACTCGACTGCAAGTATGATGAAACTTTTGATTCGCTGGATCGACTGAAAGATCATTTGTGTGAAGTGCACGAAGTGGTTGTGTCAGAGGGAGAAAACGATTTCTCAGGTGACGAAAATGAGGAGGAAATCCAAAAAGACGCAGGATCTACCAAGTACTTTTGTATTTTCGATGACTGCAAGTGCAAGAAAATGTTTACCTCAAAATCAGAGCTCATCAGTCACTCTCAAGAAGTTCACCAAGTAGAACTATCAGAGGCCGATATTGATGCTGCAGGTGAAGAAAAACGTATCAAACCAGTTATTGGGCCGTTCTCGTGCTCGTATGTTAATTGCCCGTTCAA
>VRMD01003194.1:0-11457 GCA_009872375.1 Sminthurides bifidus | reverse complement strand
GTTAAGGACTTGGGCTCACTGAGAGAAAGTTGTGATGATTAGCTCCTTTTTTCAAGCGGGGCCACTAATGTTACACTGTGTGATGTGACCTCAGCACAAACGCTGTTAAGGTTTTGCGTTTAAAGCAAAAAGATAACGCTGTTGGCAAAATGTCAAAGAAATAAGTTGTCTCATGGAACTGTAGTCTCAAGACTTCTGCTTGGGATAAGTGGCTTTCAGTAGGTTCTCTTTAGCCAGGAATTGCGGATTGTAGAATGGTGTGTCTCTATACCAACTATCAGGAGTCAAGTGAAATGACAAAACCTGATGAGCTCCAGGTTTCCGTAATGGAGAAGTAAAGGTAAATTTCTATCCGTATCCTCCTTTCTCTTGCCTTCGGGCAGTGGGATAGGTATAGTTCCTAGAAGCTGTTCACCTTAGGACAAACCGTTTGAGAGTTCTACATTTTTAAGGCTAATGAACTATCTAAGCGATGAGAGAATAAACGCAATCGTCTGAATTGTATTGGTATCAGCAGTAAGTTATAGTGGTTGGCTGAACCTCTTCATTCCATTGATGAACTGATTTGCATCAGCTAATGGCTTATATATGCTATACATATTCAAATCTCTACATTCCTTTTGGATACAAAGATGAGATGACAGACTTTGAACCAGCCTTTGCGCTATCATGACTAAAATAACGGTACATTCCAAGAAGGTTTGAAATAGTTGTTGAGACCAGTTTAATACGGATAAAAAAATATCTTGCGTAGAAGCCCCATCACTCTCATAACTTGAAAATCTTACAAAATTCAATCCAAGCGATAAAACATTGTTGATGCACTTATAAATAAACTGCGATTAAAATCTGTCACGGGAATAGTATTAAAGCATTGTGATTGCTTGGTGGATTGCACTGAGACAGTAATACGAGAAATAAGTTGTATACAACCAAAGTTTGTTCCAGTATATGGATATTGCACGAAGTAATAAAACAGCTTGTGAACAATACCAACAACGCAAAACGATAAAATCACTAGTATGAATTAGCTCGATTGTGATAAAATCTTCGTATAAAGCTAAAAGTTATGTCATGCTCTCACGATTTTACTACACACTATATCTGGTTTCTACGAACGGTGCCGATGCCACTACTTCGAAAACGCGTTGAAGACGTTTATTCTCTCTACGAACCTTCTGCGAATTTCTGCGACTTTCGTGCTCTTGTTGCCTGCAAAACAAATATAAGATGTAGTACGTTAACAACCACTTATACAAGCAGCTACAAGCAAGTATTTCTAAATAATGCTAGATTTCACTATTGTAAACTACCACTTACTGGATTTAGGCAGCGGTAGCGCTTTCAATCGAGAGCTGAGTCTGAGTCCGTGATGCTGCAACCTCAACATTGTACTAAGTACTCGGTCTATTCTTCGTATGACCTCCTCGCATTGCAACACGTTGACCTGCCAATACAAGCAAAGTTACTGTTAGATTCCAGTCGTATTGATTCTCAGGTCATATTCAAGACAAACTCACCTGAATTATTTGATGAAAATGTGACAGTTCTGGTGGTACGACACGTCTCCCGAAATTCAGTGCCAACTTTCGCATAGCTCGTAGGTTTTGCAGCTCGATATTTCTCTGAAAAGTTTTCAAAACACTTTAGCAATAGTTCAATAAAAACTCCAAAAACAGTTTCTTTAGGCCGTCATTTTGATGAACTAAACCTACCATATTCTCCAAGTTAGTCATCAAAAGTTTCAGCTTGACGGAGCGAGTAATGACAGATTGTTTGGATCTGAATTTTTCAGGTGAGCGTAACAAAGGATTCGTTTTCGCGATTTTTTGCTTTGCTTTGAGGATCTGCTTCTTTAAGCCGTTCACTGGCTTGTTCCCTTTGACCTTTGCCAATATTTTGACTTTTTCATCTCCTGCCCTCCTTGTTGGAAACCCGGACCGGGAGTACCGTTTCAATGGTATCATTGACCATATTGGCCCCCGCTTCTTCTTGAACAATTTACGCCGATTCGAAAATTCTGCAAGAGAACAAAATCAGGTTACATATATTTCAATCCCAAAGTTTTAAACCTTCGACTGAAGACTTGCCACGCCACCTTTTTTGGTGCGAGTTAACGAACAGCTATCCTCCAAATCTTTGGACTTCGGTAACTTTCTCGTCCTTTTGCTCCTCACAAGCTTTTCTTCAACTTTGACCGACTCCACAGCTTGAGATTCTTCACAACCAGCTGAGTTCAAGTCTGTAGCAGGTAAAGGTTGATTTTCTACACTGTTGTCAACGTCAGCAGTTTTACTTTCCAAGTCATTTTCTTTCGTTTCCTCATTCTCTACATTTACCGGTGGCTCAGTGTAACTTTTCTCTTCCACATTTGATTCAGCTTCTCCCATCTTGAAAATAGCTCACATAAGGGCTCGGCTGGTCATCTAGTTTTCCGCATTAGGTTGATTAGCAACAAAATTTTCGATCCCTAAACTTGACGAGTTGGGGTATCTTTCACCATCTGTCTTCATACATCGCACTAACTTCATGAACAATTTGAAGAGGATTTCAACCTTTAAACAATTGTCAAATATGTGCTGGTATCTGGAAAGCTTGTAATTTGTAAAAAAAATTATAAATGTCTAGTGTTAATAAGTCCACAACCTTTCAAAATGCAATGTACTATTTATTACTTGACGACTAGTTGCATTGAACGATTATGTCATTTGTATGTCAATCCATGAAACACTGTTATCGTCACGATCAGCATTAATCACTGAAGTTTGACAAACGAAGTTAACGAACGTCGTTGCACGGGTCAGATTTCAAGCTTGAGCAGCACACTGACAGTTCTTTCAAAACTTTTACAGTACACTTCAGCAATAAAGGAGCCTTTTCTATTTCGATTAAAATTTATTGTGTTAATGAAATTAAAACAGTTAATTAAGGCTACGGGCTACGGCTACATCCTGCCTTTAAAAGGAAAATTCTTAGCTTCTGAAACTTTCGTATGTTCTAACATCGCAATACATACATGAAGGTTTGCAGGAAGGAAAATGAATGAATTTGGAGACCTGCTTTGGTAGATAGCGGGGACGTTAGAAAGCATCCTCAGAAACTGCTTTTGTCCGTCCGTTTTAAGTTGTCTCTCCTCCAAAGTCATGGCAATTACTTGCGTGGTCAAGCTTAACTGCATCACTTGTGAGTTATTGCAGAATTGTTTAATGAATCGTTCTACTACGAACGTACGAACTTCGTTGTGGTTAATCAGCACTCTTAATTTGCTTTAAAACTGTTTCTAGATGGAAACTAATTATAGGACAGCAGTTAAACTTTTAATTTGTTTTTTCTTCTGACGGTGCTGATTTTATAGTTCAGACTATAGTTAAAGGTTGTGATATTCAACATGGGGAAGATTGGCTCCATAGTTGGAACGCTTGTGTTCGTGGGGGTGTTTGCAATGATAGTTTACTTTTGTTGCTTAAATAAGCGAAGACGGGACAGCGTGAGAAACCGAGCAGAAAGTTTCTTTAGACGTAAGTTAAATTTGACTAAACATTTGTAAAATGTTTCCATTGTTTCAGTTTCGCTCAGGGAGAATTACAACGAAACACGTGTGTGGGTGTTCAGATAACATGTGACGTCATGGAATTATAAAGCTCAAATGGTTCATAATCAAACGTAAAATTTGCAATCAATGAATTTTATTTGGACTAATACAGGCGCCACCCAGAGCGACTCTGGTCCACATTCTGGCCAAGTAACCAATGTACAAGGTGGTGGAGGCGGCTATTACCCTGGCGCTCAGCCAGTGCCACACAGTATTGTGAATCCGAACCCATCCCAGAACGTTACCCCTTATGGAGCACCATATCCAAGCGGTCCAGTTTATGGACACCAAGCAACACCTTATCCAATTGGACCTACACCAATGCCGATGCCAACACAGTATAATGCGCTGCAACAATCAGGAATGGACTACCCAGCTCGTACGTAACTTCTCATTTCCGTGCTAAGTTATACATACTGGCATCAAGAATGCTGTCAAAAAAATATGCTAGCTTTCTTTTTGCATGTAATGGAACTTTCCTCTGCTAAAATTTTGCGAATCTCTTGCAGCTTCAGCTCCAATCATCACACACGCTGATGATCTGCCTCCTCCATACTCGGCCGTTTCGCCCCCTGGACAACGGTATTAAGCCCAACAGCGTCATTACTAGAAGGCAGAAGGTGGGGGATTTCAGAAACGGAGGTGCTTGAAAATTGAATCTGGCTGTAAAAATGTCAGCTGTGAGACGGTTACTACTGAAAAAGATTTGCCTATGAGATCTGACGAACTTGATGAGTTTTATTCTTGACATAATGCTGCTACTCTGCCACAGAGCTATTTAATGCGAGAGTGCCTATTTTTACATTAATCTTCTTAAATAGTATATATTAGAACCTGCTGGTAATGCTCATTAGGATTATTAGGATATTAGTTGTAGGATATGAATGTTTCGCGAATGTACTGATTGTGAGTATGAGGGTTCAATTGTTAACATAGCTATTGCCGCGTTGTAACATCTGACATGACGTTGATCGTTTAGTATCTTTGACTAATGCGATGCGATGGTGCCAATAATAAAATATTGAAGTATGCAATGCCGAACACAACGTGATTAGTTCAACTCCTGACTGTGAGCCAGAAGGTTTTGAATGTTGCACAAGGCATTTATTCTGAAAAATAAGTTTAACAGTTATACGGTAATACTACATGTTTGTCCTAAAAGAAGGCTACAAAAGCAACTTGATGTCCCACGGCTGGATGCGAACAGTGGAACCGTGGACAGCATGAACGGGTACCACTACACGAGAACGCACTCGCGATTTATGCGTAAAATACGATTTTCGTAATCAAACTGGACACGATTAGAACGTTATTAATTACTAAATTCAAGTTTTCTTATGGGACAAACTAGCTCGAAGAAATGCTAAAAATCCTCACTATAATGTAACCAATGGATTTTTAAGGATATCCTGCAAAATTCATGGATAGCAATAGTATGTAATTTGCTGCTACTCCGCACTACTCAGCAAGTCAAGGTTATTACGGGCCGAGCATAAAAGGTACGAGGTAAGCTTAAAATAGGCAAGTAATTAGACTTCTAAACCTACACACCATTAAATATTCAGAAATTCAGACTTACAGCTACGGACCAGCCCTTTATATTGTAATTTAAAATTGCAAAAGCCTTGAGAAGCGCATGAAAAACTTGAATGCAGAAAAAATTGCCAAGCCTTCAACAATGATCTCAACTGAGAAGAACCCACTATTTACAGCCCAAAAGATTGATGTCATGCAGTATTGCTACCTAAGGATAACTAAGAACTACTTACAGATATTTAGATTTAGGGTCTGGTACTCATACTCCAGACTAACATTGAAAAATGTATTAAATGACTTAAAATTGTTGCCGTTTAAGGTAGTTCATATTCGCATGGCGCTACCTGAAACAAGAGTGCAAAATTAAAATTAACAGATATAATCTTCGTGCCTTCTATGTATTGTTTCGGTTGTCGGATGCATACTTGCTCCAAATATTTGAATCTAGTTTACCCTTTAAACCAAGTTCAGGTCACGCATCGTCGGCAGATATTTCTAATTCAACAGCTACATCCTGGGGATCAACTACACTTCCATCAACTGCAATATGCCAAAAAACAAATTATCACAAAGTTCCATTTGAACATGAAACAATCGTGCTTTTCAGCATCAGCAGGACTGATTCCGTTGAGCAGCCACAGTTTACCTTCAATAGTGACACCGCTAGGATCGAACCCAGCAGCAGTAAAATCAAGCCCGGACGATTCCAAAGCTTTGGCAAATATATCTTCCGACAGCTGTACTTCTTGTGCTACAGAACTTCCAGGCCTCGAAGATGCCACTTCCTGAAGGTATTGTTCGTCTCCTGAAAAATCCATCAAGGGGTGCATTTCGTGGTCATTATACTCCGTGTGCGACTGGTCTTCAAAATTTGCACTTGCGACTTCTTCATGCATTGCAATGTCAATCATTTCCCCGACTTCGGTTGCACCTGAACATGCTTCATGCTGTCCTTCATCAAGGGTATCACAGTGAAATAGATGCTGCGAAGCATGAAGATCAGAAACTTCAATTGCATTCTCGACTACACAATCACTTAGATCGTTTGTCTTGGAATTCGGAGCTTCTTCATGTTGTTTAAGCTCACTTTGTTCCTCTTCAATTATAGTTTGTGGAAGAACGGTACTTTCAACCTCTAAAGATCCATTCGCACTGTCACAGGGATTATTGTCTCCAACTTCACTGTTTATGCAGCAGTTGGGACTACTGGAATCGACATACAATTGTTCTTGATTTGCCACAGTGTCTAACGGTTCATTGTTTATGATTTCCTTTTTAGGTTGAGACAAATCTTCGTTGCCTTTTCCCTCTTCACTGCTTTGTGTCACTGTGCCAAGTAAAGCACCCAGAAATTCGTCAATGGTTTCAGCAACGTGGTCTTGCTGATTTTGAGCATCATCCTTATATTTTTCACTACTTACTAGACCGATGTCATGAGAATCACCAGCAGGTAAGGTAGCACCTGAATATTTAGAAAATACCAGCCTTAACGCTTGAAAATTATGAAAGAATAATTACAAGAATCAATTATAATGAAGAAACTTGGATATTTGCCAGAACTTGATTTTTACTATGTACTACCTTCTGATGAGATAGGCCGAAAATCTCCAGAATCAGGCGTTTCATCAGTCCTACTAGGCACAATTTTAGTTTCAGTACTATCTGTTGCGAGTTTTTCTAATGGTGGCGATTTCGGCGCTCGGGATGAACATGAAAAATTTCTGCTGATTGTGATTTCTTGGCTCGAGAGCGAGCATTCTGACGCCGGTACCTTTGCAGGAGTGCTTGAAGTGGTTAACATAGGAGTTGCTGGAGCTGATGTACATGCATTGGTACTTGGACTACTAACACTAGTTACTTGCTGAATCTGTGTCCCTGACACAACCTTACGTATACCGGAGGCACTGTTGACAGTATTGCTTTGAAGGTTTGCAATCAATGCGATTTCTGCTGGAGCTGTAAGCACATTTCATCAATTAAATGTACAAAGAATAAATGACGTGAGCAAATGTCGTCTCCCAAGGTAAAATACACTGTATGACTTACAATTTAATATTCTGGCAGTCTGCAACAATTGTGGCACTTGACCTGGATTCATTTTCTGATTTTTTTGCATATCAAGGATCATCACGTTTCCCTGAAATCAAAGTTAACCGTGCATTTCATGGTACTATAATCATCAGTTGTGAAAAATAAATACATTTCAGCTTACCTGTCTGGGTATATTAGCTCGTCTTAAAATAACTGCTCTTGAATTTTTTCCTTGTTGCTGTTTCAGAAAACGATACTGAATTAGGTTACAGTAGTTAATAATGAACAGAAGTAGCTACAACTATTAGATAAACGACTTACGACGTTTACGGTGTTGAAAACATTCGACCCAGAACTTGGAATAGCTAAATTTGACAAAGGTGATGAGGGACTTGTATTGGAGCCGACGCCAGTTTTTTGTAAGAATATTATATTCGGACCTTGTGAACTCTTGACAGCGCCATAAGAAACTTGGCCGGCCATATTGAATGAGCTTAAGTTCTGAATAGAGGTGATTGGAATATTGTAACTGCTTGGCTTGGTAGCACCGGCAACACTCGCCACAACAGGGGTGGAATTAAGGGAGTTTGGCGGCTGAACACTTGGTCCACTAGACAGTAACTGCACATTTTGAACATTCACACCGGCACCACTGCTTGAACTAGCGCTTGTAAAGGTGTTAGGTACATTAAGATTCACACTACTCGTCGATGATACAGGTGCGTTGAGAACCCTTTGAACCTTTGNGTACATTAAGATTCACACTACTCGTCGATGATACAGGTGCGTTGAGAACCCTTTGAACCTTTGAATTTGCAAGAATATGGGGCTGAGCTTTTCTCTGTGGCAATATAGTGGGTGCCTTGCTAGTGACGGTACTTGGCCCACTCAAAACTGGAGGTCTTCTTGCCAGACTGGATGCAGTAGATGTAATATTGGATACGCTAGCTATTGGAGATGCATTAGAAACAGATGGAGAGGTGGTCTCGAGTTCTAAAACTTTTGCCCTCTTCTTGTTGTAGCTGGTCAAGTTCAAGCTGGTACTGAAAACTGGCGCAGGAAAGTTGGTTCGAACTTGTGTTTTCTGGCGTGGTGGGGGCCATAGTTTTGGCTTTACCAGACTCATCACCTGAGCTACAACTCATTGAATCGGTTTTAGTTAGCTGCAGACGATCTTGAAACCCTTTTTCTGAATCATCTTCGCTCTTTTCACTGCCCTCTCTGCTTCGATCGCGGTCAGACTTGCTAAATTCAGTCTTAGAGGGAGAGGTGGCAACATATGAAGCTGCAACTGGTGGGGTGTTGGTTTCAAGCACCTGTCCTTGTTTAGTCGGTTCTATGAACGGATTCCTTAGATCAGCAAGTCTGGTCAGTACAGCTGCCGCATCTCTTTCAGCAGTCGTTTTGAAGCTTGAACTCGGGCCGAAAGTTTGTTCAAACCTTGGAGAATAGTTATAATCAGTTTGTCGATCAAACCTAGGCTGGTGCATCATAGAGGCGTACTCGCGATGTAGCATTCCATTCTGACCGACAAAGTTACTTCTCGCATTATTACAGTCGCGCGAATCTTCTTTGTCACTTTCCCCATCACTTTGTAACTCCACGCGCACTTCATCAAGCTGTTTTCTTTTTGAATGCTGAAGTTTTTGCTGTGGAACACCTAGATCTTGTTTAGCTTTAGTTGGTGACCTGCCTACAGCACCCCGCGCTGATGAAGTGCTAGATCCTCTTCCACCACGACCTCTTCCACCAGAGCCCCGTGGCCTGCGTTGATGACCTTGGTTGAATTCGCGAATAGTTTGACCTTCCCTGATTGGCCCAACTTGATGATACCGCTTTTGATAAACTTCGTTATTAGAATTGCCGAATTCAGATGATGTTACAAGGTCTTCTGTTTTTATCTCTGTCTGCTGAATAATATGATTAGCTAGCTCTACTCTTCCTGAAGCATGCTGAGGATTCAAATATGACATTGGGGTGTTAGCAAAACTTTGTTTTTGCTTGGGTCCCACGTAGCGCGGGCGTTTGTTCTGTGAAGCTTCCCAATTCATTTCAAACTCCTCTTTCACTTTTGTCGGTGTTAGGACGTTGCCCGTTTCCTCCACATCAGGGGAAGAGCCTAACCCTGCTTTCTTTTTTTGTAGTACCTTACGCATTTTTGCAGCGGTCATAAGTTTCAAGTTTTCTTCAGGTTTAGCAGGATTAGAGGCAGCTTTGATTCTTCCTTGTCGCCGCAAATCCGAGTAGCTAATTTCATCATCCGAATCGGTCTCACTCGACGAGACGGCAGTTTCTACACGACTAGTTCTTTTCAGCCCAGAAGTTGTCACCCTAACTTTTGCCTTCATCTTCGTAGGCGATACTTGCTCGTTATCACTGGAGACCCATCCGTTCAACAACATAGAAGAAAAACTTTTTTTCGACCTTCTGCGCTTTCCTAAAATCTCTAATAGAAGGTTTAATTTTCACTGTTTTGTCTCCACTCCGCGATTGTTCCACCGCCGCAGACTCTTTAATGGCATTAGATTCATTTTGTACTCCACAAGGAAACCTTGGCAGAGCAGCTGGCATAGGCATGTCACAGAATCCCTCATCAATCCAATCTTGCGTATGTATTATATCCATGGATCCTGTTTATAAAGTAATATGGCATTAAGAATATATATTTCAAGTTGACTGCATTTGTAACACCATTTGATCATTAAAAACAAGTCAACTAACATAACGTACTAAAAACTTCGACTTACTTATTCGCAATCATTGTCAGTCGAGGATTTGTCGCCACACGTCGAACCTCACATTTATGCCGAGTTTCCGAAATACCCAGGATCTGCCTCATCATTGTAAGAGCATTTCTTCGCTCTTCGTCCAGTTCTCCCCCAGCTCTCAACGCAGTGAGAACCGACCCGTACGCTCGAAATTCTGGAACCAATACCATGACACAAATGAACTTGCAAATGAAATAAAAAATAAGTCCTGAAGCTGCACTAGCTCCCTTACCAAGAGAACGGAGTTCCTGATGAAAGAAATCGGAATTCTCTTCGAAGTTCCAGACCTGTTCTGTGGGATTCTCTTCCATTATGGTGCGTCAACTGTTACACGAGCGTAGGCGAAACCGAGAATAATACCGAGATTTACATCTTTATAACTTCAGATCGCCTACCATCTAAGAATCGTATTTCTCTTTGAACTTTAGTCCGATGCTCCACGATTATCCAGACTCCCCCATTAGTAAAATTGGCAAAATTAACGCAGAGTGAAGTTGAAGCTGATGCTAGACAAGTTCAGTCAATCCTTTCAGACACTTTGTGTATTCGTAGTTGCTGAAAGTTTTTATCCACCTACCATTCCTGCAAGCAAACAAATACGGATCAGTACAGAATCTTTGAATTTCCTCACAATTTCATAAAAAACCGCAGCTGCTCACCTGCTTGCGACAATAATATCCTGTTTCCGCCCTAAATCAAAACTATTTCCAAGTGTCAAACACTTACAAGAACTCACTTCATTCACAATATTAGTCCACCACAACTCGAAGATTTTGATTAATACGGAAGATTAAATTGATGTCGAAGTCCAATTAATATTTTTGAGTATAGTAATGATTTGGCACCTTCCATTTCAGCATGAACTCTCAAGACGCCAAGGCAATATAGCAATTACGGATATGGCCGTTCACAAATACAGCAGCGGCTTTAACAGAACTTTATAAACTATTTTATACCGCAGAGAAGGTAAGGAATTTTTCAAAACTGCTATTTAATATAGCATTATAACTGGCATTAAAACGATTGCTGTACTTAATGCTTTGGAAATGCATATTTTCAGCTAAAAATCTTAAATTTTTATTTCGCGTTAGATTAGTGCGCTTTGGGAAAGAAAAGCGCCAGAAAAAAATTTGTGTACACAAATGCAAATTTGCCACCGTTTCCCAAGGCGGTCTACACAATTATACACCCCTAATCCGCATGGTCCTCACCAGATGGTGAAAGCATCTCACATTCCATCCATGTACCACGCCATTCATTCTTAACAATTGCGTGTATACGTTGCACTAAACAACGCATTTGAACGTTCTTATTCAATTCATGAACATAATGCTTTAAATGAAATTAATTTGCTTTCAAATCAATATTTTTCCATTCTTGAAACTTCAATCAACAGAAGTGACATCACGGGAGGACTTCACTTTACGTTAACCAAACTTTGGTTACCGAATACTGCAGTTTGGTGCTATAGTGTTGAACTATACTTTACGGTAACCAAAAAAAATCTGGAAAACAGTTAATTTCGACTGG
>VRMD01003193.1:0-11463 GCA_009872375.1 Sminthurides bifidus | reverse complement strand
AACCCACATGCATCACCTGGGTGAAAGGAGAGAAGTTTCCAATACCGATGACATCCCACCACTACATCTCACGTGCACAGACGAGAGAAACATCATGGAAGGAATTAGAGAAGAGCGGGTGAATGCAGATAAGCACTTGGACAGACGCAATAGTTGGCTTACTCTCCTCTCTCGACTTGAATGCATGTACGGTAGGAAAGCACACGGTTGACATTATAAAGTGACATGATGCGATCTGGACGTGATTGGAGGATGGATTCAGGTTGTGTTTGCTGGTACACACGGCTGGATGATAGTTCTCTCTCTGTGTATATGATTGCTGGTGATTTGCACTCGAGTGAACTCATTTAGGTTAACCCGAGAGTGATTGGGTTACAACCCTTTGATTGATACATCCCAATTATTGCCTGCAACTCACTCACAGTGAGCGCAACTCAAGCACGACGTCGTACTTGGTGGAAAATAACATTTATTAGAGAGTAGCAAAGCGGAAAATAAGGTGTACATCATCTTTCGCGGCGTCAGCAGCCACTTCATCCCCGGCTCTGGAGGAACGAGGGCCGCACACCCTCTCGCTCTCTGTAGTCTGGTCCAGGATATATCTTACCCTCGTTTGCCTCTTTCGGCCCATCAAAAACATGCTTGCACCTATTGAGGAAACGTTATTTGCATTATCCTAAATCTCCAACCAAAGCCCATAAACAAAACAAGCGATCCAAAACATTCAATCCCACTTTGCGCTCAACCTCTGATTTCCATCAACAACCACCGCTCACACACATCTACACGCTTGACGTGCGTGCGCCCTCGCTTCCAGCTTTAATAGCAACCCTCTCCGCAATCCGTGAACAATTACACCATATAATCATACCGTTTAACCATCCGAATTGAATTTTATCAGCGAACAATCCTTCTAAATGCCTTCGGCGATTCTTGAAATCATGTGGGATTGGCGTAGACTGAGTGCAAAGTTGAATTGCAATGAATGCTGTAAGTGGTATCCTGGATACCGCTGGATACCGTCTCACCTTTGTAGGATGACTTCAGTTACTGCTTCTTTGTACCTTAGAAGATACCAAGAGAGTGGACAATGCATGCTACTGTCGCACAAGGGTGAAAGTTGTGCAATTGAACTTGATGAGAGTCCTGTATGGATTCCAAAGTAGTGATATCGGCAGACATTCAAGAAGAGCCCAGCAGCTGAAACCCAGCTAATGAGCTGATGTAGCTTGAAAGCTGGCTATTAAAAAGTGAGAGTGAAAGGGGCTAATGGCGTGTAAAGCTTGGCTGTGTGTGAAGCTAAACGTTATCTTAAAAATGCAGGAGACAAATCTGCTCTGGATAATGGTCGTTTGTCAACAAGCGCGCCCATTAAATCATCCTTACTTGATAACAATCAAGCACATTGATTTTGACTATAATGACCACGTATGTATGCAAAACGTCCCGTGTCACTCCAGTGAATAAACGCAAAGATCAGATACAGAAAATAGATGACTATGAGAAGCTGTAATAGTGGCGAGTCCTGACTCTAATGTGTGTGCTGAAGAGCCATTTAGAGACGGAGAGAGAGAGCTGGAAAGTTTTGTCTCCATGGAGAAGAGATTTGAAATGAATAGCGTGTTATTTGCTACAATAAGGACATGACGAGGGAGCAGTATGCAAATTTTTTGTAACATAATATGTCCTCGCTCCTTCCCCGTAATGATTTCATAGTCTGCTGAGTTTGAATATCTATCAGTGACATTACCTTCTTTATTTACACATTACGAGCATAATTTATATGTAATTTCCCTTGTCTACTCGGGGCATGAACTTCCGTTTCTTTGTTATCAGTCTCGTCCTTTCGGCATGACTTGCATGCTCTTTTCATGTGACAGAAGTCGGCTCTTGTGCTTAACTTCCCAGCTCCCATTACTGCAGTTCATGTGATGCCGACGAGTGAAATTAAATGAATATCAGTATCGGTATTACATCGGCTCGAGAAATATCTCCTGTTATTCCGGCCAAACAGCATTCCGATCGAGTAAAGGTGTCATACGATTCTTTTACAGCCGAACATATAATCCGGTAATGAGCATCTTGGCAACTATCCAAACCTACAGCAAAGTCATGTGTCACATTTCATAGCTACCGCCTGTCGTAATTAGCAATCTCGGGTGATGCGGGAAAAACAGTGCTTAATGGGCCAATTAATTCTCATTTTTTAGTGCACAGCCGGATAAGTTTACAGAGAAGATGAAATCGCTTGAGTTATATTTTGGAATGGTGATTTGTCTTGATGTGATGAGGAGCTAGTCGAGCTAAAAGCAATATTGAAACTAAGAATTCGCATGCAAGTAAGTTACTTAAGAAAGGCTGAGATCATGAAGTTAACGCCATGAAAGTTGGCTGGAGATTTGAAGTTTGCTCAGTGCGGTAAGATTAACATGGGAAAGGTGATTAATGGAAAATCAACACTGCAGGCGGGGGACCATTTCATTGTGATTTGGAGACATTTTGTCACATTGCTCTCTTGGGGTTTTGGATCGGGAGTTGGATAAACGCCTTTCGCCCAGCATTTGTTGCCGGTAGGCCTTAATGTATAAAAAGGCTAGCGACAAAATTATCCAAGTGCCGGTATCGGAAGCATGTTGCCACCAGCCCTGCACCGAGCTCTGCCATTTTTTACTCCAATTCATTCGAGAGCTGAAATCAAAACAAATCAACAACAAACTGAAGCTGAAGCACAAAGAGACAAGAGAATGTTTCGAGCTTGAGCCTAAATGAAAACAGTGGAGAGGAGAAAAGAATAACGGTGCATGGTCCGAGAAATGGGCTGGAAGGGGATACTGTAAATTTTTTTAAATCTTTTAGGTCCGCAGCTCACACCTTTGGAAAGAACGGATTTAAAAGTTTTGAAAAAGCTCCAACGAACTTGATTAATGGTTTGGTAAAGTTGCTCTGATTGTCTGCCTATCAAAGAGCATATTAATCTTTGAAAGAGGTAAACGTTCTGCTATATAATGTTTGTCCTGAAGCAGCCGGACATTTCATCAATCACTATCGGAAAATGATGACAAATTTTAAGCATGTGATAACATAAATAAAGGTCACGTGAAGTGAGTTTGAGGACTGCTGTGTAGTGGATGGATGGCAGTGAGTAGTTGACCGTTTGGGTTCTTTAGAAGAAAGAGTTAACACGCCGATTTTATGGGCTTTGTTTAGAGTTATTTTGAGTAATCGAGGCCTGTAGTAGGTGCACTGCAAGATACGCAGATGCTTGTTATACACTTCATGAAGCAGGACTGTAAGGATTGAAGTATGACGTAATATCTGCAGAATTCGGTAACTGGACCTAATTCATGACCCTCTGCTTCCTGGTTTGGATACTGCGATGTTAGGCAACTAGTGAGAAGTTGTAAAAATCTGAAAGAAAGGGAAAATACACCAATGATATTATAGAGCAAATGGACAAACAGGAAAGGACAAAGGATAACGGGAAAAGTGGATTAGGCCAAGGGAAGAGGGTAAGGAAAAGTTTACACGGGGCATAATTCTTGGGGCTTGGTGGAGAAGAAACGAGGCTGGGCAGGGTGGTCAGGCCATTAGAAACAACTGACTCTGTGTGAAATCAATTTGAGAAGAAAATGCATCAAAATTCATTTCGCTAATCTCCGTGAAGTGTCATCCCATGCAGGGTGCTATCATGAATGGGTGGCATCGTGTCACGGATTAGAACACGTCGGCATCAGATTTCTGGGCTTAATTCATAAATATATATACTAGAGTCAAATATGAATTCTGTCTCCCTCCCCAGGATGGTAAATTGAAAGTGAGCCGCAACACCACATGCAATAACAACAAGATCTTGAGTCCTTTACGAGCCCATTGATATGCAGTTTCTGTGCTGGTCTTGTAACGGCTGGCAGCCATTCCCCACACATCTCACCTTCTTTTCCTTCCCGCTAACATTGTTGACTGCAGGGACTGACTAATCCTTGACTACCGGCTAAGCTAAGTGACTGGGAGAGTGAGATGGCGTCTGGATTTTTTATTCGTGTGGAAAAACAATATCATGCCAGACTGCGGGCACCTACACAAGAGGAACATGCGAGAGTAAAAATGTTGAAGGGTTTCCGTCTGGGTAAAAGCCATGACCGAGGAGAGAGAAAGTTTGGGAAAGATGAGAGCCGGGTGAAAACAGTCAATATATACGCATTGTCGAGAGAGGTGAGAGGACTGAGAGGATTGGGAGGGATTGAGTATTTATGGAGGGTGGTTGGGTGGGAATTATTCGAGAAAAAGTTGAGATCATAAGTCATTGCAGAAAGGCAATCGCTCATCCTCATCTCCTTTGCGGATGCTCTTAATTTGGTAATTTATATACGTGCATGCGGCTACTCAGAATCGGCAATTATTATAGGCTAAGAATAGGAAGATGAAAGGCTGCACCAGACCTGCTCTTCAAGCACCACCAAGAGAAGTGAATGAGCTACACAATATTTCTGTCACCTACAGTAAAGTACCTCCACGTTTTCACCGTGGCAGGGCATGAAGAAATTCAATAGCAATGAAGCATTGTGGATAAACGTGGAGCAAATCCCATGGCTGGAAGGTGGCGTCTATTAGTACTGATCATCAGCTTTGAGATGGAACATATCGAGTTGACTGCTTGAACACGCAGTACATTACAATTTTGCAAAAATGAGCCGTAACAGCAACAATAGCGAGGAAAATGACTAACCTGGGCAAAGGATGCCGATTGCTGAAGATGATGGGCGAGGAGAGGAAATTAATAAATAAAAGATTTGGTTCAATCAGTGAGGGTGCGTCGTGTGCAGAAGTTGTATATTGTGTAGTTCATAACGTTTAATTTGTTGGAATCAGCAATGATGGGGATGGAGCGGATGATGCTGGTCACACGTGCAGGATGATGATGAAACTGCGCTGGGATTTATCACAACTTTTCTAATATCCTCTGATGGCGATGGTGGATGGCGTCATGAAAAAAATAATTTCCACCTCCGTAACCTCTTGGTAATCTGTATGAATTTGATAATAAAGTTGCAAATTTAATCTCATGTTCCTCCAGCAGAGCGATGTGGTGAGTGAAGGGCGGATGTCACCAAGAGCCTCCTGAGAGTTGGCTGCCTTACCTCCATTGCTATGTTAGTACGGCACTTGACTCCAGGAAGGGACAGGGCAGTGAAGTCGAGGAGAAGGCGAGAGATGAAAGAGGATAGTGATGAAAAGGAGAAAGACAGCATTGACATTTCATGCACACAGTCTCAATCATTCATTTCCTACCGCATCAAGAGTCAGTGAGCTGATATTAAATATTCAAATGATATCAGCAGCGTCTACTCTGCCCGAGATAATGCTGGAGCGTTGGAGAAAGATGCTTCGGTCTAAATTTTTAGGATTTTTCGAATTCATTTCCGCCAGCACTTGTTTCAAATGCGTGCTTCACCTCACTGTCTCCGTTAGACGGAGGACGACTGAACAAGTTGGAAGATGAGAAGGTAGGGAAAAGAAAGGTAAAAAGTTTGCTGCTCCCGAATTTGGAATTTGGTATAGGCGGAAGATGTGAAAGTACAGAGGCGGAGGTTTGTGGAGAGGATGGGAGATACTAGGGAAATACACAACACTTTGCTGTAAGTTATGCCGCCTTGAAAGAATATATGTGGAGGCTGAACCGGAGGGCGGGAGCAATACGGAGAGAGTGAGAGAGAGAGAGAGATTCTTACAATATAGCCTTGGAGGGGAGATCAAGTAAGAAAGGAGCTCAAAAGGAGTGTGACACCGGGTGTGAAGAGAATATTATATTGACTTTCTTGCAACATTATTCTCATCTCCGGCAGGAGCTGCAACGTCTACATTCATACTGGAATTTTCCGATAAATTTCAGCCATCTTCTCTTATCAGATCCTTCCCCACATCCTCGACAGCGCTGTCAAACATACACTCTTTCTTTTATTCGAGTCACTAAAAAAGTCGACAGAGCGGAACTTTTAGCATACATTTACGTGCTCTTGATATAGACTTTCTCCTTTCCTCCGGCTCTCAGTCTCTCTCAGTCCTTTGTGCACAAGGAAAGCAGAACTGGGTGATTCAGCATCATTTTTGACCAGGAGCGGAATATTCTAAATATTGCTTTAGTCGCAATAAGAATCGGAACTAATGGCATATTGAGTTATTGGACAGAGAAGACGGGGACAACGACGTCAGCGCGGGGGGAAAGATGCAGAGCTTTCAACTCTACCTTTTTATTTTCCAATACTTTATAACGGAATCATATGCCACATCCTGAACGGGCATAAAAAACACACAAATATCAAATATCCTCCGCTCAAATGATCCACGCATCCCATATCTTTTATTAAACTTGTCGACTACATTCTCTACCCGTGCCGGAGCACTTGTAGACTCTTGCTGCTTTCTCCTTGGTAAAATAAATACATAAAATCAAAGACAGAAAATCACCCACAATGTTTCCAACACTTTATCTCAAAACCACTCAATCCGTCTTCTCACCTCATTTCATCGGATATAAACCTAAACTGATTTTATAGCATCGATTTGTGGAACCCATATCAGAAGATGGTGCATGTTGCAAAAGTTACTGTCCACCTCTTGCAGTAGCTGGAACATGTGTTAACCACCGATAAGATTTGATACTGGAGTTGAAGATTTAAAAAATACTTAGGATTTTTCAACGTTTATGCACATCTGTTTAACTGTGACAGAACTTACAATTTTCAGATATCGAGCCCACAGACTTGATCGTTAATTGGCTCCTTCTTTGACAGCTCGATCACACAATCGTGTAATAGCAGTAGAGAAAAAATCTCTAATGGAATCTTGGCTTTTTGGAATTTAAGATTATTAAGTTACCAATTTGCATTAGCTAAGAAGACGTCTTTGTCTTCCTTGTCATTCTGAAATCTGAAATTGGTGAGAATTAAGGCAAATGCGAAAGACCGTATTGGTATTTGTTCGGCTGAAAGCATCTTGGTATTGAATTAGCCCTTGGTCTTGACTTGGAAAGAAATCTTGTGATGGAGCCCTTACGGCGAAAGAAAAAAGAAGCTAGGAAAAGCATCAGGAGAGATTTGTCTAAATTGTGAATTTAATTTGCATCTTTTATCATTTTGTTTGCCGGAGTTTCCGGTGAAAGTGGAGTATAATTGGGAAAAATGGGGCCTGGAGAAAAGAGGCGGAAGAGAAAGAGGGTAGAATTAATTTCTGACTGGAAAAATAATATGCTGGGAAATTTTTATCCCAAGAGTTAATTGAAGTCGAATGCTAGGACTATAAAAGTTTTTCCGCCCTTGGTTTGCCACCAGAAAAGTGGATAAGGGAGGATTAAGTGGAGGAGAGAGAGAGATATCGAATTACGGCGGCTCTTCTCATGTACAGTCTTAGTCTGCGATGGTGGGCTCGAGCTTCTGTGCCTTGGAGAATAACCATGGACTGAGGCAGTTGATGAAAGAAGAGGATGAGGTATAATTATGAGAGTTGCTCAATGGCAATTTAATCTTGATGATAATGGGATGGAAATTGAAGATTTTTCATGGCATCATGATTCTATTGACGCAATATTTTTCAAGCCTATAGTTCTAATTTTGAAGGCTAAACCGAAGGAGCGTGGCGTACATGCATACGTCCACGACCCCCAGAGTGGAGATGTGGTATTAGCCATTTGTAGCTATGGGATCCACGTGGGGATGAACTCGGTAGGAGAAACTTATAACCATGGTAAATATATGTATATAAGAGGTCGAAAAAGAAAGAAATTCCGTGAAGGAAAAAACGCAAGATGGGATCATCAAGGAAGTGAAATTAGGATGTTTTTTTCTCTTTGAGCCAACTCTCTTTTAAGTTTCTCCTCCAAAGGAGAGGGGGTGGGGAACGGGGAAAGAAAGAGAAAGCCGAGAATAAAAAAGGAGCCTAATTATCAAAAACATCAGTGTTTTTGGCATGTGCTTTTCTAAATCGCGAAAAATTATTCCATTAAGCGATTAAATTGGACTAGAGAGTTTTTTCAAAGCCACTTCTCTCATCTACTTAATCCATTCATATGCATGCATAAAACATTTACCATCAAGAAAAAATTTATACAAAAAGTTTTACAAAACTCTTTAACTTTCTTCTTGAATCACTCCCAGTTCCGAGCCACGCTGCGGTGACTACCGTATACACACTGTGTCCACGAGGAGAGTTCTTTCTCTTTTTTTCTCGCTTACTTTTTCGCAGATGCATGCATAAGCACCCGCCTTTATTTCTCTATGTTGTCGGCGGATTTTCCTCCTTACAGCAGGACTCAACTTCAGCTTTCACCCCACCAGCATAAGTGAAATGGATTCATGCAGAGAATATCATCAGCTTACCGCCAACTTTACGTAAATGAACTCCAGCGTCAACGGTTTATTCAGCTGAGAGGGAACTTAGTCTCCGGCAGGCAAAGAATAGGCATATAGCAAGCACGCCTTCTCACAAACTAACTGACAACGGAAAAAGACTCTGAGGGCCAAAAAACTTTTCAAGTATCCACCATAGGCTTTCATTCTTTCTCATTATCATTACTACTCCTTTAATAAGTGATATGTGATGGCGGATGGCAGGGAGCAAGTTCTGGAAAAGGATCAAAAAATCTCTGTCCGTGGTGAATTTATTCAGTGAAGCGGGTTCCTTAATTTCCGACTCGCAGCATGGACTGAAATGCAAATCTTTCTCAAGTTTCTCCTAAACTATAGCTTAGAGAATTTTTAATGGTTTGTGAAAAACACGCCTCTGAAAACTTATTCTTCCTGTAATTTCAACTTGAGATTCCCAAGCTCACAGCCGTGGTAACGTAGCTTCAAAACTATGGCATAACGGCACTGACTATCGCATTGTCGAGTTTCCAGTGACACATAGTTCTACAACGTGTACCATTGCCGCAAATGCACTGAAGATTCAAATTGAGCATGAAGGGCTACATCAACCAAGTTTGTCCTAAAGCTGGCCCGTGTCACGAGGAAGCATATTGTGTATTGCGATACGACCGGTGATTGAAAATAGTTAAAACACTAGCGAAAAAAGCGGTTGAGGAAAATGTTAAAGCGTATAATTGATTCTTTGGGAGAGTTACGTACGACGCGTGTGCCTGAGAGGGTAAAGTTGTTGATCATTTGTAAAACAATTTGCCTCGTTTGTAAGTTCAAAGGGCAGTGATTGTATGAGACTATCGGTTGCAGGAAACCGGTAGCGGGATAAACGCTTGTTCCAGCACGTGAGTTTTTTCAAGGTACTAAAAGCGTTAGCGCTACATCGAGCCTCAGCCTCTGGAGCTACTTAAAACCACTAATATGTGGCGTTGTGTTGAGTAAGAAGCAATGATGGGACTAAGAACAGGGTGTTGTATGCATGAGGAAACGGAATGCATTTCAAGTGTGGTTTTAGAGGCAGTGGAAAATAGAAAGATAGGATGTTTGGAAAGTATTGAGAAAAGATAATGTGGTATTAAATATATACATGATGAAATACGAGACTGGAAGCGGCGTCTCAGTAGCGGAGATTGAGCTCAGAACCCTTACGTGGTCGCTGAGTACGTGTTAAGTTAAACAGTTTAATGCCATAGCGTACTAGGAAGAGACTGGGGGACGAGATTCACGACGAGAGGGAGTAGCCAAACCGAATTAATCCGAGGATTTGGCCTGCGAGCCAATCCGGAAGAGGTGAAGGGCTGAGCTTCACCACGTGCAGTGAGATTTTTCGGGTAGATCAATGAGGACAGGGCGGGAAGGGGTTTCCCCGACGGCCTGTAAAACGTAAACGGGGAACCTGTAGCTGTAAAGTGCTGGAGAAAAGTCTCCTTTATGCACGCGGAGAGATGATGGCCAGGTTTTATAGCCAAATATTTTCTACTCCTAATTGTTAGTTCATCTTGTTGGCCCTTGTGAATCACGTCATCTGATCAGCTTCCCGCAGTTCCAGTACGGCAAGTACGCTACAGTAAAAGTAAAGCTTGGCTGAAAATTTTTCCAAGTGCTGTCCATCTACTATTTATTTCAAGCGGTTATTGTTGCATAAACAGTCATCTGTTCGTCTCCTGTGCAGAAATTGGAGTGAAGTTGCTATCGTCTGTGTGCAGTTGTAGCGGATTGATTTAATTAGACTGATGCATAAAGTGATAGGCTTGTGAGATGCTTCCCAATGTACTCGGCCCCGCGCCGTTGTATCACTCAGTTCTGAAAAACTTTTCGGAAAGTCAGCACAGATTCCACGGCTTACCAGGCGGATTTTTCATGGAAAACCTTCTTCGAGCCAATCTGCGTGATCATGAAATCAATGGTGTGGCAGCCGGGTCGATCAAGACTGAACGCAATATGATTTCTCCCCACTCAGTGCACAATGAAAGCTCATCTTCGCCACATCTTGTGGAATCACCGGTGACACCATCAACAAGTCCCAGCAGCACTTCAGGTACGTAAACTGGATTAGTATTAGGAGCTACTTTGGCTTTAGTGATATTACGGAATTGGAGCGGCATGCAGTAGTACTAGATGTTACACGGGCCCCCTCCGAGTTTGATGACTTTCTCCACGCCTTTGGACACGGAATTGCTTTGTCGTGCGAGGGTTGAGGACAAATTAATACGGAAAGTTTGAACGTTTTCCAAGCAGGAAACGGAACTACTTCGCTGACGGTGGGGATCACGACGTCTTACTCGTTTGAGGAGGATCGGAGGGCTGGAATGCGAGAGGGAAAGCATGTCGACAGCCTCCAGTCCGTAGGCCAATCAGCATATCATCAACACTGTAATAGTTGTGTAAGCAGTAGCCCATCGGACAATGAGTGCTCTTCCGCCAAACGCTCCAGTATTTGCTCTTCTCCGGGAAACAATTCCTGTCACGAACAACAAATTCCGGTGAGCGGCAAGATGAGGTCGGACGAGAACCATCATAGGAACCACCATAGTCATCTGTCAATTCATCATCATTACCAGCAGCAACAGCTCCATCAGCATCATCATCACCCAGCTAATCCGAGCCGATCAAAGAACGGTTCGTCTTCGAGCAGTGACTTGAAACTTAAATGTGACACTGATCGAGACACGGCTAATAATAACAACAACAACAATAATAATAATCGCAAACCCCTACTCAAATTCAGCGTCAGTGCTATACTCGGCGACGAACACAAGAATGATAAACAGTCTTCGAACGACTCTTCCTCCGTCTTCAACTCAAGTAAGTATCGGTGCATTTGTTCCCATTCTAAATGTTTGTTTCTTTAACTAGGCATTTCCGTTTCTATTTTCCACTCATCCCTGTGTGTCGACATCCATTTTGCATGTGTATCACATGGAGAAAGAGACAGAGAGAAACAGCAAGGAGTGAGACAGGAGAAACGTCATAGTCATGAGAAAGGCATTGGCCGATTGATACCAAGGGAAGATGTAAGGCTAGGAATAGGAATGCAACATGGTCTTGTTCT
>VRMD01003192.1:0-11463 GCA_009872375.1 Sminthurides bifidus | reverse complement strand
AACGGAATCGGTGACCCGGATTCAGTATGGGATTTGCCTCCTTTACTTTTCCGACTGGATTTGCTTGCTGACAAGTCGCTGCCTTTGTCCATATCAGAAGGGCTTTCATCCTCAATCACTTCTGACAGGTGTAGGTCGGCGGTGAATCTCTGTTTGATATTGTTTTTGAACTTGTATCGGTGAGCTGCAGAGCCTGTGGCTGAATGTCCCTCGTCAGAGTTTGAAGAACTGGCCGTAAGAGCTGGTGGGGATCCGCTGGAATTTGCAACTTTACATGTACAACTGTACAAACGGCAGAATAAAACAAGGAGTTTTTATAAGGAAAATGAAAAATGAATGCTTAAATAAGAAATTAATTAAAATGTACTTGTACTAGTCCTGAAGCGAATTAACTACCTGTTATTAGACGACGAATGACTGCATATGATCGTAGGTATTGGAGGCTTGGACTGAGATCTGCCTGTCATTTTCCCCTCGGTGGAGTACGTGTCCGTTATGTCCAATGACAGGGGTGCTGATGAGCAACTATTTTCCGTCTCCCTCCAAGTCGAACAAGTTCCCAGATTCTGTGGGCGTGGCAGAAGGTAATATGGTGGACTTAACTGGTCCTGATACATAAATGCAAACGCCATTTTTACGTTGGAGATACAAGAACTCGTAGTGCGACAGGTAAATTTCAAGATTTCAGTAAGAAGGTCCCAAAGGTCAGTATATTTTACCTGCACCGTTTCCATCGCTACCAGATCCCGAACTTCCGTTTGGCTGGTAGCCTGAGGATATGCTGCCACTTGCAGCCGACTTCTTCCCATTTCCGGTTCCCCGTCCCGCACCAATGCCCAATGTCAGTCTTCTGTTATTCCCCTTTTGATCAAAATACAAAACACTCAGTCACAATGGTTTAAATCTGTTCAGACTGAAATGATCAGAAAACAGAATACGGTCTGTCCAAGGATCCTTTCCCATGGTTTGTAGAAGCACAGTGTCACATAATTGCGAGGAGGAAGAAATCATTTGTCAAGCAAGTTAACTGGAATTACTTTATCTCAGTGTCTCACCAATTACAGAGAGAATGACGATGACTTTGGTAGTCTCGAATCAAACACACAGAAACTTACATTGTCGTCGCGGAGTAAACCGTCCAGGTGAGAATTCAAATGTTGTACTAGGCGAACACACAACTCGTCGCCAGGGTACATGCCCTCGGTCTCCACCAAGAAATGCATTGTCTCACTTTGTACTTTCTTGAAATCCCATTCGGAATTGTTCTTCAGACATGCGGAGGTCATTAGTGACCCCTGTGCCGGTGGTGCCGGAGGAACTGCTAGAGGTGGGGGAGGAGGACTTAGTGTGGGTTGCACGCGGCAACGGGATTTGGTTGTACTCACAGTTGTCTGTAATGGAAAAAGGTCATGTTTCAAGTATGTCATGTTTGTCATTAAGTATACCTTAAAGCCTAAGAAGAAATGCCTGGTTCTGTACATTAATGTATGAGTTTAGCAAGTACCTGAGTTAGGACAGGGATGACACTGTAAGTGCTTCAAATGCTTAATGGCTAATTCGACAATCTCAGTTTTCTCAATTCGTCCCCGGTCCCTTCCTTAAGGATGAGGGGGGTAGCAGTCTTGCCAAATCTGCCAAGCAGTTGTTCATCCGATCCCTTCTCCTCTTTTCGATGATTCGGTGCGATAAGGGATCCTGGAAGAAGCAAAGCACTGTAAAGTGGCCCTTGACCGCGTGCATACATTTCAACAAAGGAAGGTACGAAATTAACCATTGTTAGCTAAAATTCCACGTTTCTAAAACAATAGGACCTTACGACCTCCTACGAGACATTCTCTTAACATCAGAGATCACAGCTTCTCATGCCATCATCAATCCCCATTAATATCCATAAAATCCAGCCTCTTTTCCTCGGGCTTTTAGTTTTCCAAGTGCCAGACTTTTTTAACCAGAAACCACTTAATGTCTTCCTCAGGAATCTCCCTTCTAGTGCACACTCACCTGCACCTTTTCCTTCCTATATTCTCGCAACCCGGGATTGATCCTGCCTACGTCAAATTTCCCCCCTTTCCTAAAATCAGGTTCTTTGAAAGCAAAAGCAACTTGTGGGAGTATTTTCGCACTCTCCGGTTCGCAGCATAGCAAGTCACATTCCCATAAACGTGCTAAAGGCAAACGCCCGACTCTCTTTCTCTGCAAAGAATGGCAAATCTCATGCCAAAATCTCAATGCAGAGCTCTTTCTCTCATCTCTCTCGCCTGCTAGGGTAAATTGCATTTCACACTGTAGGAGAGTTTTCGCCTTCCTTCAATCAATTCCTTGGGCTACAGCGAGACACAGCCACCGTCTCCCCTGAATGTGTGTCAGACACGTGGATCGCATTTGGCCGTTCCTGCAGCAGGCAGAGCCATGATGTGATCAGCTAAAATATCTGCAGCAAACGAGATGAAATTGCTGGTCTAAAAAGTGCTGAATTGAAGGATTCGCATCTTTCCTCTCTCTCTCTCTCTCTCTCTCTTTGCTGTAAAACTTCCTCCACCAGATCGCTCCTCCGCCACGTGCCTGTTCAGCCACATCTCCTCGTTTCCTCGCTAGCCGTAGGATATCCGGAGACAATGAACCTCTCACAAGTTGGACAACTTTGTAAACGTGATCTCTCTTCCACTTTGAATCTTCAGAGAATTTGAGAAGGCGCTAATATACCGTGTAGGGAGCATGACACTGTTCAAGTGGCTTTTAGAATAACCGTAATCAGTTTTATTTGCCTCATCTCCTCTTCATCCTCTGCACGTGACCAATTAACTTAATCACATTTGAGCTCCACTGCTTGTCACACGCCCTTGTTTACAAATACATTGAAAGGAAGGAAATCAAATGAAGATGAGGATTTTAATTGTAAATCACGTTTTCCTTTCCATACTCTACCACCCTCTGTCGTAAAAACAGACCATAACGTTGTAAACAACCATTACAAGATCTCTCCAGGTGTTTTGAGTTTCACGCAGGATAAAAGTCACGTGTAAATGACGTAGAGGCGAGCGTTAAGTTGATCACACCATGGGATTTCCGCAGATTACAAAGCTGTTTAAAATAGGTTCAGAGATGACGTACTCGATATTTTCGATAAGGTAAATTGGGATTCATTCACGTGCAACGCAGACAAGTGTAAATCCTTCGAGATTCAATAGCATGACTGATGTCTCCAGTCGTATCTGTCACCAGATGAAACCAGAGCGTCATGCGAATGCGTGTGATTCAAATTTGTTTTCTTGTCAAATGAGGACTTTACTTTAGATATGACTATGAGGCAGAAAAACTTTCGTAAGCAATAACGACTGGCACGTGGCTTGAATCCAGAGTGAAAGAATTTCATCACGAAAAGGGATCAGAAAGATACTTGATGGAATGAAAAGCAAGAAGAAACTGGAAGTATGGCCTGATCACTCCGCCCTTTCATTAAGAAGATTCTAAAAGCTAGTTTAATAAATGCTTGGATTCACTGGAAGCAGATTCGTAGATTGGTTGTAATTAGAAGGTAAGGCTGTTTAAACTTACTCTCACCGTTTTCTTCTTTGGAAAACCGTACTCCCCATCTTCAACGGCCACCGTGGAAAAGTTGAGGTTTCTGAAATACAAGCATTATTTTCTTGAGCTTTGAATTCTGGAATCCTGCATCGATTCATACGTGCATTTCCATGATGAAGTGCATTATAACAAAAAATCCGAAAAGAGAAGACAATACTCCTGACCAAGCGTCCATCCTTCATGCCACGTGTCCGATCTCATGAAAACACCTGGTTTAATGAGCTCCTCTCATCCATAAATACCTTTTGAAAAGCCCTGTAACGGCGACGATAGGAGGAAAATGCCGTGAATATGATCAGTTTGCGTGCCACTTAAGCCACTTCTGCAGTAATTCAATTAATAAAAGCTCAAAGCTCAAGAGACAACTCCGTTACTCCTTCCCCAGTATGTAATGCAGTGCGCCTAAAGAATCCTGTAACACCAGCACTAGAAAGTGGGAACCCCAGAAAAACCGATGAATGCAGGGCAAACGTATACTCACGGTTCGGAAATCAATAACCAAGGCTCTTTAGTACGCCAAAGTCACAAAAGAAAGAGAAAAGCTGTATGCAATCCTAACGCAGAAAGTGCAAAAGACCATAAGTTCTCCAGCCACTACCCAACTTTCACCTTTCACCAGCGCCGCACGCTGGAGACAACGTGCTTTCTTCTGAATCACTTTGTAGCCTTTGATGTGGTACTCCATGGTGTTGAACAGAAATAGCACCACGTTGTGAGACCACAGACTTTTAATGCAACAGCTCCATTGTAAAGCGTATTTAGAGCAAGTCACGTTTTTGTACACAACTCTTGTAACTTGGAGTAGCGTCGTGTAACACAAAGGAAGAGCGTAACCTACGCTATGTAAACTCCCACGGCTGATTAATACAATTGCAGATTCAATTATCAAAGGACTTTGTCAAAGCCGGGCAAATGAGTATGGGGCTGGAGAATGTTATTAACGTTGGAATGCAATAAATCGTGGTGGAACAATTGTGAAATTCTCATGAAATCGTAATTGCAAAAGTTACATGAGGAGCTTGTAAATTCACTTTGCCCGCCGTCCTCAAAGAGAGCAAAAGTAATTAATTCAGCCTGCATATCGGCACATGTATGGATGCGCAACTGCCGCAAAGTCAAAACTTGACGCTATCAAAAGCTTGATTATGAATTCCTGCACAGTGTTCATCAAGAATATGCCTATTCGATTCTGAATTCCTAGTGACGATGCTAAGTTTTCTCCAAGAAGTAATAACTGGCGTGTGAAAAACTTGATAAGTTAGTACTATAGAAAAGTATGGTAGAATTCCTGTACGAGGCGAGGTACATATGCTAAAGGAGATACCAGGTAATCCAGTCACGTGTATTCCTGCGACTCCTTTTGATTCTTAATTAAGCTGGGCCTGGGAGCTTATATTACAGAATTATACTCAAAAGGTATGGAAACGGAAACGTTGACATTATGCCGTCACGAGGACGGAAAAACATGATGCTTGAAAGGATTTAAAATCATTTGAAATCAAAAAGACGCAAGAGTCACGATACCCGATTCTAGCTATCATTTTGACTGTGTAATGCAATGATGATGAAGATAACGCTGTTTCAAGGATAGGAAGCAATCAGCATGGAATTTTTAAGCTAGAATCAAGTTTAATTTAGTTCCAAAGCGTGCCTAACCAGGTGACATGGAGGCAACAGGGTACGGATACAGGGGCTTTAGAAATGCAATCGAAAGAGTCAGCTTTGAATAAATATGGTTACAAGGATGTAGAATTTTCCTTTTGACATTAGGAATATGCAAGACTGATTGCGCAAAAGGCATCTTTGCTGTAGTCATGCGGCTTTTACGCGTGAGCTCCATTCTTGTTCTTCCTGTTTATGAAGTCGGGAAATGAGGAAACTGCTTCTGGTATACCTTGGACTTTTAGCCAAAGCTTGAACTAATTGGCTATCGGGTTACTGTTACTAGTAACCTATGAGGAATGCAGGTACTTTCACCGCGTCTCCATGGTAACCTTTCGATAACGAGAAGCGGATAAGATCCTAGATTTGCAATACCAACTTTCTCCGCTCACATACTCTGTGAAGAGACAAAGGATCGCAATGATGGGGATTCTGTTCAATGCTTATCTTGGCTTAATGGTGGAATTTTGCAACGTGAGTTGTGACGCAGCTTTCACCGTAACTTTCATGGGATCGACAAAGCGTGTTGGATATCATTTCGAAGAAGTAGTAAACAGCTAAATTAACTGGCTACTGTTGATCCTTTAGCTGTAATTAACTTCAGGTGCTAACGGTTCAATACACGGTGTTAATCACCTCGTGTTTCTACTAATGACATGACGATTAGCGGGAAATTTTCTGTCAAAATATGGGTCGGTTGGTTTTTTGCCTTTTTATTGTCATGTGTCGTCGTTACAAGATTTTATAGCTATCTGGTGCATAACGTAACGTTAGGTTTATTGCAAACAGCAACTTTTTCTATTTATTCATTTCTAAAGAAAGTCAAATTGGGAATAAAATTCCAGGTGAAACTAGTAGTTACTAAATTTTCTAATGAGTAGTCAGCTCACATGTTCGGGTTCTAGCGCTTAATGCTTCGAATGATTAGACGTGGTAACTGTAAAATTTATTAGATGTGGACAAAATGGCGTAGTAACAACTTGATTTTTAGAAAGCCCTGACACTGGAGCTCACGTTCCTAACATGTGCCGTTGAAATTCAAGTGCCTTGTAGTCACCCGAAGTGGAAGTACAGGAGAAAGTACCGCAGGCATGGGAAAGAATAAATAGCACAAAAGGATATGAGAGAGAGAGGGAGAAAGCAATAGCGAAAGCTATTACACACAAGCTTAAAGTAAGCCAAAGGAGGGAGTAATTCATATGTACTTATAGCAAGCCCTAAGCGACAAGGAGAAAGCTCCGTGAAAAACTCGCGCATCACGTCCCTCGTCCCACACCCGGTGAAAGTCACATGGACTGCCTCGTGCACACGACACAAAACATGTTTACCAGTCCGTTGCAACGCGATAACTTTTCTCCCGCAACAAAAGGACGTCATTCACATCTTCAATGCGTGGAGTGACATAGCATACAACTTTATCCTACGTTTTAAAAATCTCTACAACAAAACATGATAGCTTTGCTCTATTGTCAAGTGACTGGATTCAATGCAGCCTTGTAAAGCTTGTTTCGCGCATCACGTCCCTCGTCCCACACCCGGTGAAAGTCACATGGACTGCCTCGTGCACAAGACACAAAACATGTTTACCAATCCGTTGCAACGCGATAACTTTTTTCCCCCAACAAAAGGACGTCATTCAAATCTTCAATGCGTGGAGTGACACAGCATACAACTTTATCCTACGTTTTAAAAATCTCTACAACAAAACATGATAGCTTTGCTCTATTGTCAAGTGACTGGATTCAATGCAGCCTTGTAAAGCTTGTAACCCTAGTAACGCTCCAGTAGTCCTGCCAACAGTCCAATAGATAATGTCAATTTTCTGGTCTGAAGCCTTACAGGATAAAGACATGCGTCTCTGTTATCAGGAAAACCTTTCCTCCAACTCATCTGACTAGACTGTTTTTCAATGTTAGTGCCAATCATCTAGGAAAGTATCGCATCATTAGCTACGCAATACCGTTACTTAGCAACTGCACTTCACTAATATTTAACAATTTACAATTGTTTTTCTATCGCTTGCTTTTGCTTTGAAGCGTAACGTAGGCAAAATAAGAGTCATAGAACATAACATGCTATCCCTTGCTATCTTCATCACTAGTCTGATAGAGAGTACAATCCAGGTGTAGGAAACAAATGCCGTATTTCAATCTTAAAGAAAACAGTTCGTAAAACCTTCGATAGATAAAACATACCAGCACGTTACTGGATTCTAGGGATTACGGCAAGTTTAGTGTCAAGAAAACGATTTTCCTGAGAAGTTATCAGAACTTGTGTGATAACTGATGTTTTACATAGTTTCAGGCAATTTTCGAATATCACCTAAGCTTATATTAGCTCAAGATTGCGTCTTTAAGTGTTTTCCTTTCAAAACGTAAAATCCTTGCTTCAGTCTGTCATGCTACCTAAAGATAAGGAGACGCTGAGATGTCGTTATCTGAAGGAAAACGTGATATTTACAGATGTTATCCCCAGGGTTCAGCCTCCTTCATTACTCCGAACTCCGGAGTCACGTGCAGGACGTGTGACTTGCTCATCCTCGGAAGCGATGATAGTCAACTTGTTTACGGCGTATCAAGACACTGCGCTGCAAGCTGCGCTGTCCTTCTCAGTTCATTAAAACTGGATTAATTTTAAGCTTATGAGGATGATTAAATGCGTTGGCGTTAGGAGTCATAAGCCATGTAATCGTAGTTAATCTTAAGTCACATTGCATTTAATAGAGATACGTTGAAGTCTGCCGTTTAAGTCTACAAACTAGATTAACTTTTGCGTTGATGGTAAATCAACTCTTCTCTTCCTGCCACCGGAATCTAGTCCATCTAAAATACATTGAACCACTTTTGTCGGATCTAGTCAGAAATATCCATGCAAGGTACACGTGCGATCTCAAATTAGCTCGGAATCCCTACACTATTACCAGATGTGTCAGGATGACAAGCTTGTGGGTATAGTACAAATATGTTCACAGGGTAATGGGAATCTTTCACCTGGAGTTGATGCAAAAATCATTAGGGATTTGTCACGTTGACGTGATGCGTGCAAGAGCAGGGCTTAAAGGACTGGCTTAGCTTATTAAGGCAATTTCAGCACCAATTGTATTCATTCATGCTGAACATGCTTCCAGTTCTCCATCATAGTTAAAACGTTTCGTGACATTGAGATTTGACAGATTCTCTTTGTGTTTGGGCTACAAGCACAAATGAGTCCTGGTTTGTTTTCATCCAATTAGGAGTATTTTTAGATTGGAATTCCAAGCTTTACCTTCATTACTTACAGCCGCAAGCAACTCAACCAAGAAAAAGTCACAAGATTCACTCCACCCTCGTGCATACAACGATTTAACCAAGAGTACTTCTTGTGGCAAACTCACAAAGGTGCGTTTCAATGAACTTATCAGCGATCATGATTTAGTTGTACAACGATTAGACTTGCATAGTGCGGTACATGACTCACTGATCCTCAGTTCAGAGCATTAAAGTATCGTGAGCGTTTTCACAACAGCCGAGTCATGTGCTCCTGAGCTCTGTTTTTCCGTCTCCTCGCAATGAAACGTATACAAACCATTGGAGAGGCTACAGGCACATGGCTCGACACGTGCCTCGAAGAGAATCTATGCACTTACAGCGGAGAATAAGGCTTACTCAGCTCAATAGCACAATGCACATAGACAAACGTAGGAAAGAACCGAAGGAAAGAGCTCATGCCTCGTGCTCATCCGGTAAAAGCAGAAAGCTCTCGGTTTGAAACATTCTGACAGTGCCGTACACTGTAACATTGCTTTAGAAAATACAAGTCTCTAACGTCTCTTTTACTGCCCACCCGCTGTAGCCTAAGCACAATGTACCGCCGCTTCGCCTTAGCAGATCTGATGTTGCCTTTCTGAGTTGCTCGTTGGCGTACCTCAATTTGTAATGATTTTGTTTGCGTGTAACTGACAAAGTTAGTTGACGTTACAAATTACGATTTAGATTTACCTAATTGGTGATTACAGTCAAAATGCACTAATCCAAACATCGTAAAATGAATATCACAAACAAACAGATGATTGCGATACATGTATTTGACGATACCCTATCATGATAATAGGCTTTCTGAAAGCAGATTTAAAATCGTTCATTAGAACATTAGAAGTGTAATTAAATGTGAGGCTTAAACCATGCCACATCATGGCTTGACCCTTTGACTTTGAACTAACGACACGTGAATTCATCTAGGTATACTCCACGTTCAGATTGCGCGTGCAGTAACTAATCCTTCTAATTCGTTATTCAATCGTTTACGTAACTACTGTTTAAACGTGTTAATACAAAAAGCTGCGAATAAGAACAAGAGCCGGGACAATCCATCAAACTGGTTCATTGCATGGTCTCACTCTTCCCAAAATGAGTGCATCAGCATGGGAATTGTGGCGATTGTCCAAGTCAATTAAAACGTTTCTATCTTTCTAAGTCTCACGAAAAGCAAGAGGCATGTGGTTCGGTTGTCAATCTAAAGTGTCTCGACGCAGAATGCACCTGCTGTCAAAACTGCACATGCGCCGCTAAGTTTTTTAAACAAAGTTCCCAAGGTTAAAATTTCCTGGAACTTTTCTTGCTCATTGCCGTCATCATCACCTTTTTTGTCAACTCATTCTACCACGACAAGCAAAACACGGGAAATGGACAGTGGTGATTCAAAGGTGTCGATGAGTCAAGTGCACGTAAAAGCTATAAAACAGACACTTGCATTACCTCGCCATTTACACAGCTGCTCTGCGCTAATGTCCATCAACCAAACTACCAAACTGTCATCAACTCCGATACAAACGACACCAATCACAAACTTCAGTTCAACTTGCAGGCTCAAAGTACCGCCTTTAATGACACTCTATGCTTGCTACACAGCCACCTGAAAAGGAGCCACATTATTAACGGCTTTTCTCCTCTTTGTTTACCCGCTGGCACTGTGACATACACCTGTCACATGTGGCTCGTAACCTTTCTATGCATGTGAGATCACATGATCATCTCATACTGTATGCTGACGACACATTGACAACGTCTAGTCGTGGCCAGTACTGGCAGATTAAAGGTGTACGAAAATGTTCAATTATGTATTTTTAAGAACGGTCATGCAAACAACAGGACAATCAATACCTTCACCAACCAATACCTGCTGCCTTGCACCTGATGTGTGACATCAGGTGAAAATGCAGTCATTAGCAAAATACAAGTAGTGCCGTAAGAATTAATCCCCTCACACAACTCGATTTTACCTACTACATTCCGCTAATAGCTGCTGAATGCAATCAAGGTCTGATAAGAACATGTCTTCTCAATGTACATAAGATCAAGCTTTCTTCAACAACCATAACCTGCTGGTCAGGAGTAATCTCATAGGGTGGAATGGTCACATGCTTACCAAGAAGATATAAAAGCGGCATCTTTATCATGTGTTCCTGACACGTGACCGCAGATCCATTTTTTGTAGCCATAGCAATATACATAGCTCAATGAGGTAAACACATTGCACTTCAAGGAAAGGAAACATGTTCCTGTCTCCCCTCCCCCGACTTACTATGGTTTGTACCATGGCACTCCTGACCAATAGCAATGCAAAACGTCAAGTCCACCTCGTTACATTTTATTACTGCCAGTGTCGCAATTGCTTACAGTTGACCGAAGAACAGAGAAAAGGCTCACTAGAATGAGCCTTTTTAGCTATAGCTAAAAAGGCAACTCGTTGTCCTTGAGTATAGAGCGTTGGCGACTGCGAAAAATGCCTTGTGAATACTTCCTATGATTTACTCTGGCACGTGGAACCAAAAGCCGGTATGGTGATTCTATTTCCAAAGAACAGAACGTTTTTTGCTGGACAGCTAGTCTCGTTCCTCGCACGTTGTGTCGAGCGTAACCCTGGTTGGATGGTTGTGCAGTTGTGCAAATTACATTGTAGCAAGTACCGCTTCGAGCTCCAGTAGAAAAATTTGCACATGCCTCTACTTCTAGTGCAGCCTACAGCTTCAGAGTCTAGCACTCCACCTTGAACAAAAGATGGCCATGATGATTTGCAAAAACAGAAACATGAAAAACACGTAGCGTTTCATCATCCACTAACACAACCGCAATTCGCTGCACACAAACATGTGGTGCGGTTCTATAAACGTGGAATATTTGAATGCAAATAAGTAGCATGTTGATTAGGAAGCTTAACAGATTAGTAAGCATGGTCTAA
>VRMD01003191.1:0-11468 GCA_009872375.1 Sminthurides bifidus | reverse complement strand
GAGATTTTGCTGAAAAAATAAGCAAGTATGTACGACGAGAGAAAATGGATTGAGGGTTTGCTCAATGCGTGCCCGTTTGAGTCTAAAGGAAATGACACGCGAGACATTTCATGCGAGGATGGATTGCGGAAGCTGTATAATGTTCTCTGCTCGCAATCTCCATCTGTTTGTTTCGGGAAAGTTGGACGCGGGCGGGGAAATTCGAGGTGTGAATTCGCTAGAGCGAAACAATTGTTTCAGTATTTGCACGGAGTATTGAGGCCGGAAGTGCTGTAGTTATGAAAAATTGTTGCTGAAATGGAAAAATTCAGGGATCAAATATCCATCTTGTGAAATTGAAAGGAGGAAATATGCTCGAGGAAATTCAAATGACGAGATCTTCTCCTCTCGTCGCGTCAATCCTTTGTTTCAGCAAGTCAACTGGAAACAGAACTGCCTCATCCGCCATTGATGAATCGCTCTTGAAGATGAGAACAAGTTCTTGGAAGTCAACTCCAGCTCCAGTTCCAGAAACCAGATGCGAGTCAGGAAGCCGTTCAGTACTTAATGTTCGATGGCAACTTGACGTTTTTTATCCCGGTGTAGGGAAACCGACGAAACCATTAGTTTATGGTATTTGCTCTATCCATTATGACGTCGACGGAGATAGCAGAAGAGAGAGTTTCGAGGTGCAATGTTGATAAGTGGTCATTTCAACTCCCAAGTGGAAGGAAATGGCTTCCATGATGAAATGTTTCTCCGGGCGCAGCTGAGAAACTGCAAGGAGAAGTTTCGCAACATGTATGTTGTTAACCAGGGATGAAGTTGAACTGGAAATTAATGCGAGCATACGGCATGACTCGGAGCGAAAAAGAGGGAAGCTGACAAGACAGTTACACCAACTTCTAACCCTTAAGAAAGTAAAGAGTTTTAGCCTGGCAAAAGTCCGATTACGGTTGTGGAGATGCGTTTGAAATCCTAAAGCGTTCGGCCACTTGATCGTCTCGGACTGTCTGCAGGTTAGCAGAAAGTAGGAAGGAGGGACAGAAAGGGCTTGGATGAGAATGGGTTGAGGAGGTACATACCGAAGACGGTGTATGCGTGGAGGATTTAGAGGATGCTGGAGCAGATGGTTTTGATTAGAGTGAGGGAAGCTGTGTGGAGCTTTGTTTAAGCCGTCGGACACGGGATAGCGAGGAAAGGAGGGCGAGAGACTAGGAAGAGATCAAAGGAAATACGTTACTGAAGGATCGTGGCTGGAGCGAAAGCGATGACGAAAAGAGCCCAGGGCTGGATTGGGAAAATATTGTGATACAGACGAAGAAAGTACGTTTAGATAAGGAGAAAAGACTGCGGTGATGGGATAAAAAAGAAGCAACGGTTTGATTTTTTGAAAGGCGGACGGGCGGCCGAGTACGTCGATGCTGGTTGAATCGTTGCGGATTTGGGTCAAAGCTGTTGGGAAGATACCGAGAGTGTAATGGAGAGAATATTGTTATTTATCTAAGCGAAGGAGAAAGACCGCTTTCTCTCCCTCCTCTCCGAAGAAGGCAGGCTGGCAAGGATCCAAGCGTGAGTAAACTACTATGGGGCTCACTAAAAGACAAAAATATTTTGAGAGAATGCAAAAGTTTCTTCAAAATTCCTCCTGCTCTTCCCCACACACTTTGATTGGCTTAACTTGATAGGGAAAGATTTGTTACACAGCTCACAGCTCCATTCTTGCTTTCACCGAACGATATTGCCAATTAGATTTGCAAGCAAAATCCACAAAAATTCCTTTCGCCATCCCACTCTCTCTCTCTCCCTCTTCCATCCTCCTTGTTCACTCTCATTGATTCCTCTGTGAGGTTCAAAGAGCCGAAATGAGGGTACCGGTGTGGTTTCGGTGATAGCGTAGAATCATCAATTGTGGTGGTCACTGGACATTTGTACTAGAAGCTTTTGGTAATAAGCGGAAGCTTTAGAATTTCGCCGTAGTTCCTTCGTTTGTCCGCTTGTTCCGTACTTTGAGCTTATGCTGCTCTGCTCTGCGTAGTTGACTTTGGGAGTTAGCACATTGGCGCCAAACGTTTTGGGTGAATAACCCTCCTTTGTTTCCTAACGATTCCTGGCTTATGAGCTGTAAAGTTGCACTGCCGAATTCTTCACAAGCAGAACCGTAAATAGAAATGACGGAGAGCAAGTGCAGGCGGATAACATAGGGCAAAAGTTTCCCCGCTTCTCGATCCTGGATGATAGCAGACGAAATAAGAGAAAACTACGACCGAGATCAGGCAGTAAAGAAGAAACAGGTTAACGGAGTTGGACCATTTCGGCTGTCAGTGTCACTCAAGGACGAGTGGAGGCGAAGATTTCTTACTGACAACTGGTGGGAATTATAATGTTCTTGAAAAGAGCGGGAGTGAAGAGGCCTATTGACGGCGGAGTTTCGTGGGAAGGAAAGTAGCAAGTCGTTAGTATCATTGATCCAGTTATGTGGAGCTTGTAACTGATTTGCAAAAGTGCAGATTGTGGAGTGGTGTTTACCGGATTTGCGGTTCCGGTTTCACGGTTCTGGAGCCGGGGAATAAGGAAAGTGTTGCCGAAAAGCAGGTTTGAGAGCCGGGATGAGAAAGGGGCAAGGACGGAAGAGGATGAAGTTTCACGAAAAGGAATGGGGTTACTTGAAAGCGACTGCGGGAAATGGAAAAGGTAGATATGTGATAGAAAAAAGGCGAAGAGAAATTTATTACTTGTAACATAAATTTCTAGATGTGTCATCGAATTGTGTAAGCTCACATGTGTGTGGTAAGAGCAAGACAGTGTGGATGCGAGGAAGGGGAAGTGGGCAGAGCTTTCAGCTCTCCTCCTCGTCCTCGGAAGGTGGTGCGGAGAAAGAGAAAGTCTTAAGCGAGTTAGGATAAATGAGAGGTTGCTGGGCGTGAGCTCACATAAGATTGCACATTATGTACAAAAATGATGGGCTCTCATGTTTTTACCATGTCCATTATTGTAAGAAGATGTTGATGCTCGGGAGGTACACGTGTCCATACAAATGGGCCGAGGGTAGAGATATAAAAAGGAATGGGAAATGTTACACAATCATTGCACCGATCCCAGGTCTCGGGTCAGTGAAACACAATCAATGGGTACAATGAAAGGGGAAATGAAGAATAGCCGGCCGAGGAGAAAATTACATATTTTGTCTGCACCTGCCAGCATCGCTCATCCACCGCCATACCGGCGGGTAATGTTCTCAGCTTTTAATTTTCCCACACAAAGAAACTTGTCTTGCCACCCGATCCCAGAAAGGCAATACTTTTACCAATTGTTAACCACAATCAAGCGTTTCAAGAAAGATGCTTCGTCTTACTTAGACTTAGATGCCGGTCGCAGACGATTTCTCGTAATCGATTTTGGACTTGGAACATTTTAAGGGTTGGAGGTCACCAGCCAAAGCACTGGGAGATACCAGCCAAGCCGCAGTTCCATATCTCGCAATGGTTGCCAGCTAAGGCGACGTCTCTCGCATGCTTAGCATTCCCAGAGCATGAAGACGCGTATCGCCTTAATCATTGTCTTTTAGCCGCATGAAATGGAACCCCAGAGAAATAAAGGAGGATGAGTTGTGGAGAGGAAACGGACCTTACTCTTCGCCAACTTCCTCCTTTGTAATCCTGAACGTAATGAATTGATTCACCAAGTTCCAATACACTCACGGCAAAAGATGGATTATAATAATGGAAAAGGCAAACCGCAGAGAAAACGACTGCCAGTGAATGAATAATGAGGCAGAAAATCCTCTGCACTGCACACCGCCGAACTTGTACACTCCTTACAATAAAAAGTATTGGACTGGCAAAGAGTTCCCTCTCACAAACTTTGTTTTCTTTCTGTACTTTCTTCAGATTACGGAACATCCAACACTGTAAATCCATCTTCTGCATTTGACGGACTGCATACTGGGTAAAGTTGCAGCAGAGATTCAAGTCAGCTTTGATGCGTGCTTGTAAAGTTGTAATGGTGGTTCTTTTCTCCCTCCTCCCCCAACCCAATGCATGTTTTCCGTGCGATCCCGCCATATTGCATGCATGTGCCTCCGCTCAAGATGCCGAGACTTTGGAGAAGCTTCAAGAGCTTATGAAGAGTTTTGAAAAGAGAAATTTTAACATTGAGCGAGGACAGGGAGAAAAATTTAAGATTTTGACAAAAGAGTTCACACGGCTACCAAGTACAAGATACAGGGTAGAAATAAACGCCGTTTTCGCGTATGAATGGTGACAGATACACAAGGATTTGGACGACAAGAGCCGGAGAGGGTCGCAGCGGAAAGTTCAACTCGTCTGTAGTTTCAAAGGTCAGAAGAGGAGATTTATAACGCGGGAAACTTTTCACTCCCTATAGCTTTCTCGTCTTATTTTTCAAACCATGCATGTGATTATCGGTGACGTTGAACATTACGTGCTAAAGTGGTGCTAAAATTCAGAGGTCCTTTGATAGATTGGTTGCATCACTTTGTACGATAAAACATACACCGGGTGGGGTTGACAAGCTCACAAGTCGTCAACTCATATCACAGTACATGCCTGGAGTTTGAGAATAAATTTGAATGAGCACGTCCCTGTGCATCGAGAAGAGAGAGAGACTGAACTGTAATTGCTGACTAAGTAAACGATAGGTCGGGGAATTTTTCCCAAAGTTTGACACTTTAAATACGAAAATGGCAAAGCTTTTAGTGTCCCTCCATAATACTGCAAGTCAAACAAAGTGGAAAGAAAACTTTGGTAGTCAAAGTACCTGAGACTTTATACTGAGTGACGGGAAATGATTGAAAAGAAATTTGTGGTAAAAGTATACTTTTTTTAAGAAACAAGTTTCTGAACAGTCATGTCCCTCACTGTCTCTGCCCAGACTGAAATGGAACTTGTTAATATTATGAGAATGTGGTTTTTGAAACAGGACCTTTTACGTTTCTTCAAGATTCGAAATCGTTACTAGCAAAACCAAAGCAAAGCTCAAGCTTTTGAACTTGTACCACCTGACGAAAAAGGGTAGCCCTTGACGTCCAGACTCCTTAATGAAGCAGACGTCTGAAGTCTTGACTTATTTACCAACTCGTACCGTAATGAAAAGCAAAGGTGGATGGGTTTGGCAGAATTGCTTTTGCCTCTGGACGTCTAATTATATTAGTTACACTGCCCCCGGCTAAAGAAGCTGTACACGTGCCACTGTTATTACAACCTGATGGATTGCATACTACAGAGTGAGCCCTGGGTTTGAAAATCCCAATCGTAATTTAAAAGCTTTTACTATGATGAAGCGGGCTGGGATTGGGTTGTAAAGCTGTGGCTGTAATGAAAGTTATTTCGAACGTTGATTAATGCTTTATTTTAAAAGACGTATGGCTTCGAGTCTGTTAAAGATTTGTTTAAGGAAACATTTCCCCATGAGTTAAAGTAAAGGTAGGTTTTACTCAGACATCGGAGGAGCCGGCACAGGGCGAAGTTTCTGAGCAGGAGGGGTAATCGGGTAAACATGAGGGGGGCTGGTTGCTGGAGGGAGTTGAAGTGCATATACTGGAGGCAAGGACGGAGCTGTGCTGCAGATAAGCTGGGAAGTTGGAAAAGTAGCTAGTTACCAGCTATTAGCCCGTAATAAGACGAGGTAAAGTTTTTCAAAGCGCACAGATTTTTGGAACCCAGCTTTGAAGTCTGCTTGGCAGGTGCCCGGGGGAGGGTAAAGGATATGTAAAAATGGTGAAAGCATTTAAGGACTGAGACTATTTCACTTGCTTTTGAAAAGTTTGAGCACTCTGCTTCAGGTACTTGATTGAAGCCTGAGATTTAATACACGGGAGGATGCTGACGAGGAAGAGCAGGAAGTGGAATTAATTAAGAAGATGGATTGTTGCTTCCCTTCATGTGCTGTAGATAAAAGACGAGAGGAGAGTAAATTAAATGAGCGCTGCGGCATCTTTAACGAAGGAGTATGTGGACGAGGCAATATGTGGAATGCGGAATGATACACGGCACGGAGGTGTGATATGCATGCGTAATCTCACTTCTGACGGCTGGAGTGAGTTCCTTCCGGACTAGTTAAAGTACTGTCGCAAGGACTGTGCCGCGGGCGACTTAAATCTGGGTGTAAGCAAGCTAGACTTTCTCTCAAAAGTTTCTTGTTTCTTCTCCCTGTTTGTGCACTCACCTGCTCATCCGCATTAATTAATGATATTCACGAGGACCTAAGAGAAGGACGAGATTCTGCCACTTGACCTTTGAACTCAAGTCCGCTGCCAAGCATCCACTTGAAGGGCAGTGACGCGTGCCATGACTGGTAAAAACATTCTGGTGACATTGTACTTGATGCGTGTCTGGATTCTTTGAGTGGCGAAGGAATGCTAGTTATATGCAGAATTTGTTGGTGAGGAAATTAGCAGTGGTCATAGACCTGAGAGTTGTTTAACCTCCTTGAGACATGTGGACTTGTGGAGTTTTTTCCCGTAACGGACAGTCTGGTAGTGGTTTGGCAGTTTGCTTTGCTGATGGAAAATATATGGAGTTCACCCAGGCGGAGCAAAGACTGCTGAGAAGACTTGAGAGAGGTTGTAATTTGAGTCCGGGAGTTTGATAAGATAGGATATAGGAGGGAAAATTTGTGCGTACATGCAGGATGGATTACTGCGGATTGGAAGACAAGGATGGTAAGGGACATGAATTTGAGTGGTGGGAAATTTGAAGCGGAAGAGAAGGTTTATAGAGGATGAAATTTAAGTACGGAGAAAGGAAATGAAGGAATGAGAAGGAGATAAAGGAGGGAAAAGTGAGAGAAATGGATGGGTAGGCACGGGTGGAGAGTGGAGGCAGGAGCCCGGGCTCGGGATGCGTATAAAGAATGTAGAGGATTGATGATATGAGATCATCAATCCTAATCTGGATTGTGAGATAGTTTAGATGTGATTTTTGTGGGTTTCGCTCTGCTGGAGGTCTCGTACGTCTTGTAATATTCCTGTAGGAAGAATAAATCCAATTATTGTTGCCTTCCTAGATCGCAACTAAATGATTTCCCCCGGTTCTCATCCATTTATAATGTGTACATGGGAATTGGACGTGTCCTTATAATTGGGTATGGATGCCGGCCCAATATAAAAACTCCGCGACAGTCCCAACCTCCAAGCCCCATCTCCATCCCACCCCTTTACTTTCCCCTCCATTCCACCACCGAAGTACCGAGTATCACATCCCAGAAAAATCTGTGCAGGTGTCTTCCTCAACGCACCTAGTGTTTATCTCACGTATCCCTCAAGGCTGTAGGCTCTGCACTACAAGCTCAAAGCCCGGAAGCTGCTACTCCGTTACTGCAACCTGAGGAGGGAACCCATCTAATCATGTTTGCTGAAGATGTGACAAGTGCTCTTTGCGAAGAACAGGTGCGGTAATCTCATCTTCATCTTAAATGTGTTGCTTGCTACAATTTCTGAAAAATACCCACGCACCTGCCGTCCTAACGCTACGTGTTCGGAAAAAGGTGCACTCCCTCGGCTGCACGTATGGTACAGATTTCTCTCTGATATTGCAGAGAGGTTGCTACAAACTTGTCGGAAATGAAGTCGCTCAGTTATGGAAGAAGGCGTGAATGAAACTCATACTTTGACTCTATCTATGCATTTACCAAATGCCAGTTGCATGCAAAGGATGAATTAGAGGTTAGGAACCATGCACAGCTGCAAAGTACACGCTGCAAGACCACACTTCCTCCCTCCGCCCACTTAGTTATTCCACATTATGGAAAATCGGTTCGTGGTGCAATATGTGCTGTGTGGAGCAGGTGTGGATTACCGAGACAGGAGGAATTTCGTATGCAGTGGGAGTACGTGTTGGAAAGTATCTTGGAGAAAATTTCGCACTCTTGAAAATTCCAACAAAACTTGTAGACTTTTCTAAGTAGGCTCCAAACATGTTTCACACTTGGCAATCAGCTAATTAAGAGCAGGTAGCGAAACGTTGTCGAAGCACGTTATGCACCCTCCATCAGCTTTCAGTGAGAGTACCTACCAGAAGAGGGAAACGTTCACGGAATTTACATCGAAGCAATTTCAGTGAACGTGGATCTTGACGAGATTGCACAGGAGCTGGACTGGCAAGAGATAAAAAGTGCTAGGGGATGAGTAAAACACGGTCACTGTTGGCAGACCAAGGCCGAGGAAAATTTGCAAGTATCAGGATTTAGCCACGTGGTCCAATGTGTCACCCGGGACAGGGAGAAGTGTTGATAAGGAAGGTGATAGAAGGCTTACCAAGGCCGGGGAAAATTTGCAAGTATCAGGATTTAGCCACGTGGTCCAATGTGTCACCCGGGACAGGGAGAAGTGTTGATAAGGAAGGTGATAGAAGGCTTGGTGCCATGAGCCGAGGTGGAGTAAACTCTCGGTGAAGACCAAGTTCGGAGCTTTGGAAGCTCACACGAAGCGGTAAATTAAAGAGATGTAGAAAATAGGATGAGGGGCTATGGGAATTAAGGAACATAAAAATATTGAGGAGCGTGACCGATAAAGGGTACTGTGAGCGCGGAGAGAAAGTCGGCGAGAATAAATTGACAGATGATTTGGCTGCGTGAGCTGGATGAAGGTGATTCATCATTTCGGAGGGAGGACAGTGCGCAAGGTGGATGAGAGAAGCTGGCGATGATAATGGAGCTATTGAAGAAAGTAAATGACACGGGAAAAATGTGATGGCTGCGTTCATTTTCCTCGGAGGACAGCAAGGTGTCGCGTGGTAGAATGGCACTTTGGATGAGGAATCTGGGGGAAAACAAGCAGTCTGCGGGAGGCCACGTAGGAGAAAAATATGCACGAATCCTACTACATACGCATGCATACTTCATTGTGGTGATAGATGTAACCTCGACGGCGACAGCGATGAGCAAAGCGATCTCTACATGTTAGTCAGATGAATGTACGTGCGACGGGGATGAGAATTTATGAACTCACACTTTGTTAGGTTTATGGGCCCCCTTGGAGAATTGTAATTATTGTTTCATCACTGAAGAGTAAATTTATGAAAGCCTGGCACCAGGAGATAGTATTCCTTTTCCCACACAAAGCCTCAGCTTTCAAGTAACTGACGCATTTCATACCTTTTTCAAAAAACCTGATAGCTTTCACAAAAGATGTGAATGGAAGAGACAACCTGTACAAGAACGCAATCAATGTTCTATCCATATTCCTTTAAACTTTTCATCCTATCAAGTAATGCAACTACACCGAGAGACAAGTTACCAAAACTTCAAAGCTTTTCAAACCAGTCTCTTTTTTGATCGCAATTCAAACAGTCGGAGGCACTTTTGCTCCCGATACAGTCAAAGACTGGAGCTAACGGTGGTTTCAGTGCAGTGGTGTTCGGGGTTCATTACGAGGCTTCTTTTGCAGAAAATAACGGTAGTGGCAGGTACTGTGACAAAGACGTAGTGTGATTGCCAAAATGTGGCAAAATTGGAAAAGTTAACTTGGTTGCAATCTATTTTTCTCTCATGTTAGCAGTTCATTTCGCGTTACTTACGTAATGTAACGTTCCGATGTTAATAAGCAGTTGAGCTGGCAGAATTGAAGAGTGCAGTGGACGTGTTCCACTACCACAGAGAGTAGAAAGGGAAAAGACGAGTCTAATATCAGTGTTAATGGAGGCGAGCCGGGAGGCGAAATTTCGCCAAGAGATTGATCACACACAAGAGCTGAAGATAAATAAATGAGCGATGATGAAACAGATGAGGACGATAATAGAAAATGAGAAACGGTGAGAGAAAACAGACGAAAATTCGCCACTCAGAAAATCCTTCAGGGTAGCCCACGCAGAAAAAAGATGAGGCAAGATGATGATGAGGAGAAATAATTTTTCAAGAGCTATAGCGTGCCTTTCCCTTTCTTCGATTACCCTGACTCATTGTGCCATGAGCAGCCGAGCCTTAGTTTGATAGATTACGTTTCAGATACCAATGGAACAGGAACCGCATGGACTGAGTCACCGGTCTAATAAGTACTATAAGAGGATGTTCAATTATGAGTAACGCTTTACCAAATCAAAATATCAGCTAGTTACGCTCCTCGCTCAAGATACTGCAGCGGTGATTAAAGAAGGAACTGTGAGGAAAGAGTTGATCTTATCTTAGGGAAAAGTTCACTTTGGCTCTCAGCTTCAGCTAGGGCTCATCCTCGTCAGCATTTCAAAACAGTGGGTTGAATCAGCGGCGGGATGAGGGACTTAATTGAATCGCGAGCAAGTACAAACAAGTACAAGCGGAAGGTTGTGCAACCAATTATTCCAGCCAAGTCAACCCTTGAATGTGGGAAGCGCAGGAGTGAAAAGAATTGACAGCGGAAGAGAAAAATAAACTTTGAGGAAGACTATGAAACAAAATAGGCACGAGACAAATAAATAATTCATGTCCTTTTCCCTGCCTGCAATCCAATCCAAGGTACATGTTTCTTCTGCTGTGGCTGGCTTGGCAAAACAGTTGGTTCAGCTGTCGAGATGATCGCCCCTTGCACTTCCAGGCAGGGGTGGTGGACGAAGTTGAACTGACTGACTGAGACGCTGACTGATTGAATTGGAAAGTTTTTAATGCATTGCGCCAGCCTTTGAGTACACAATCAAGCTCAAGTCTCAGCTCTGAAGGGTAATTGGAGCTTCGGAGCTTCAAAGCTCGCAAGAGACCATGAGCGCAGATTTTATCTTTTCACAACTTCCCGTCCACAATCCGATAATTAATTGCATTGATTCCTGTTTGGATCTTGTGTGAAACTTTCGTAGGTGAATAGAGGTTAGAGGGGACCTGGGATCGGAATGAAGCGTTGACTCACAAAACGTAAAACCAACTGGAGTGAGCCGTGTCATAAACTTGGAAAGAGATAAAAGCAAATGGACTGTTGTACGAGTAAAAAGCGAGCTGTGAGAGACCGAGGTGCTTTCACCTACTGACTCGTACATGACAAGCTGGGAAAGCATGACGGTGATTAGTTTTTACGATACTCTCGTGTGATCAAACTGCGAGAGGAGAAAATGGAGGTGCTGATGTGATCCAATCCAGAATGATGTCATTGCACAAAGTTTCCCGATATTTTAAATGGCAACATTCTGGTCAGTTTGTAAACCAATGATCCTTGCGCCCACATATTTCTCCCACCTTTCACATAGTCTCCTCGTAATGGAATCCTACCCTGGTTCAAGTTTAATTGTGGAAATAATTTAAAAAACGAGGGCGTTGATAGCAAGAATTGCCTTGTGGTAAAATTCTCTCGTGCGACCTAGAGGGCGCTTTCACTTTTCCAACTTGCTATCTCCAAAAGGTTCCAATTCAAATAAGATTTGAGGCTACCTACAGATCCTTTCTTCTAAGTGGACCTGCAGTTTTTCAACCGTCATGTGCCGTAAAACGATGGACCTGCAGAGGGAAAGCAGATGCGTGAAGACACAGCGAGAGTCAAAGTACTAAAATTTAACATTTCCGTCTTGAAA
>VRMD01003190.1:0-11470 GCA_009872375.1 Sminthurides bifidus | reverse complement strand
AGCTTAACTTTGGGATTACGTAAGCTTAAAAGTATTTCATCCATTTCCGAACTGATCACAAGTCTCAGCTACCCTACCGTCACTACCATGCATACTTTGGATTACAAAAAGCCCCCGCATTATGCTTTGCGAAGGCCTTCAGATCGGTCTGCTTCTTGCCATCCTTTTGTAGTTGTAGAAAACTAGCCAATTGCAATCCTCTAAGAATCTCTCTATTTCCTTCAACTACCAGTCATAACAATCAACATGAGCGGAGCAACGTCCTGGAATCAATCAACTTATGTATTATCAGTCAAGTGATAATACCATTGAATTACATGTACTGGCGTCCGTAGACGAAAAAACGCTTCTGAACAGGCAAAGCCTGTACTTGGGAAATGATTCATTTCACTCATCTTAATCTCTGCTCGGTTAGCTGCTCTGCTGGGCTGCTCCGTGGGCAGATCGCATCAACACTTGAGACCGAAGGGGTTGGAGGAATTTGAAAACAAAAAGTTTCTCTTCCAAGTAAGCCATGCATCGACTCCTTTGTTTCACGACATCATGAGGGTTGAACGTGAGGTGAAAATGTTTTTTTGTCATCGTCGTCTATATAATATTTCATTGGAATGACCCTCGTCTCCGACCTTTTAGCTCCACACCAGTTGCAATTTAAGTTGGTGTGATAAGTTTTTGTACGGGGAAAAGTAAGTTATCTGCTCCATTTAGCTAAAGTGGTCTTTATACTTGGTGCGCTGAGCAGCTGTGGCTGTTCGGAGACTGGATTTTTTGCCAAAAAATTACTAAACTAAGACCATCGGGCTTTACTTACGATATTGGTTATTTGCACTATTTGCTTCGTGATTTTGTTGAAAAAGTCGGTAACTTTCTCCAGCCATATCCATTCCACATGCTGGAGTTTCGCCCATAAGCCAACTAATTTAGCAGTTTGTACCTTGTTCAACGATCGGCTAATCACTTCTTCAAACAAATTCCCATTTATTGTTATTACATCCCATTTCGAAGAGCAGACGGATGAGGAAGCGGCTACGGAAACGGTATAGCCTTGGACGTTTATTGACTCGGCCATATTGCCACGAAATGTTAACACGTCCTCCTTAGACCCATCAAGTATTAGAAGTTGCTGATATCCAGGATTGTTAACACGGGTGGAAGTTAAAAGTTAGTGAAATTTTATACGAGTTCCCCTCAGTTTTTCATTTTAAATCTGGCCATTCAGATTCGATGGCCACTCCTAAAGAAAAAAATGAGAGGGGGGGAGTGTTAGAGAGAGAGGGTAGGTGAAGAGAGCTCTATACCAGCACTTAGCTCAGGTATACGTTATGAACTGTATGGCACACCTGGTTCGAACCCCTTTCCGTGCTGCTAACCTCGGCTTTCTGGTAACTTGTTTTATTACTTTGAAAAGTTTTACGACTTGATCCATATGCTCATATTCCACTTGATGGTAATCAGCAGACGGTGCTAGAGCTCCTTTGGCCGAAATAAAAATATAGCTTCATCGCTCGAAACCAAACTGGAAATGACTTCTTTGGGCGCGAACAGGAGGAGCAACAATTTTCCCTTAGTGAGGAGAGATTATTAGGCCAGGTTCCAGGATTCCGGATCTCCAACGTCTGATCCACCTTCCGTTTCTTCCGGCGTGGCAAATTTCCAGATTGGATTTTCTATCTGTCTGGCGATACTCGCATTGTTGCTACCTCGCGACTTGAGGAGGGATTTTTCTCAGAACTAATATCCACACCGGGTCAATTATTTCCGTATCTTTCAGCTTCAATTAAAGGGACATTCACACAGGAATAGGACGCGGTGTTGTTTGTGGTTCACTTTTTTTAGAGATTAACTTTTTTCCTGCCAATTATTTCCTATCATGTCCCAATAAGCGCGGACAGTCCTCCAGACTGTTTGATACACATGAAATCTGTGTGTAACAAAGGCACGTATTGCTACTCTGCTCTCAGCCTCCGGGGCCTGGGAGAGTTGCATCGGTCCCCGAAGAACAGAACGTCCAATTTCCTTTCACTGTCTGACTCTTAGTTACGATCGCCAACTCAATTTCCTGTGTTCAGCCACCGAGCAACCGCCAAAACAAGGTAAACACGCCAAGGACAGGATCTGTTATTAAACTGGCCAAGTGTCACGCTCCGCATGTCCTAAAGGTGTTATTACGGAAGCTATAAAGCCGACTTGTTGAGTCACAAAGCACAATGCAAGTGCACGCAATCATATTCGCTACTTTCTCCACTTTCTCTCTCTACTTCCTCATTCATCTCCGCGAGCCGGAAACTGTACGGGGTTAAATCCTTGTTTAGCCACTGGTCTGGCTTCCGTCTCCCGGCAATATTTTCCCTAACCGGATACAATTTTCAATCACAAATGTATTCATTTTTCTTAATGAACTTGCTTCCTGTTCGAATTTCTCCTTCTTCAGGACTACGACGCGAGACTGAAGGGGAGGAAACTGAATGGTATTTTCCAAGAAGTAGCCATTGATAAATCTACTCCTACATAAGAAAATTGAATGGATTGAAATATTTCACGATTATTCAGTCAGCCTTCTGAAAATAATGCATTTTGTTGTGTTGAATGTCTTTGAATTAGAATACCGGATATTGAACAAGATGAAAATATAGGTGTGACATAACAGTATCCTAATTGCATTGTAATAGAAGGCGAGGAACTCAGTCATAAAGGTGTGACAACTTACATCGATGGAGCCAAAGGGTTATTTTAGCCCAAATAACAGGAACTAACTGCTAGAATAATGTTTAAAATTATATTTTTTTGAACCTGCTACCTTCGCCCTTTCAAAATGGAGAATCAAATCAAGGGCGACTTTCACGTTCTGGTAGTGAGACCCATAGTGGAATTCCTGATGGAGCTTCCCTGATGTACCGTTTCCTGTTTTTTTATATTATCCACAATTTCATTTCCGGTTCTTGTGACAGGCAGGTACAAAACCAGCTTGTTCATTCAGTCTCCAAGGACTCTGCCATAAGTCATCTCCAAGGGCAGTCCGGCTCTACCTTTCCCTCCCATCCTGGTATTGATTCATCATTTCGCATACCGGCTCACTGGCGAATGTGTCTCCTTCCTTGGATACCAGTTCTAGTTTTTGAACTTTTTTTAAGACTTCTCTCTTTGTTTTCTCTGTGTTTTTCTTATTGTCTCAGGAGTATCCAAGCCTCGACTTGGACTCTGAAAAGAGTGCAGGCCGTAATAAGCGGTTGGTTACGCGCACACTTGCTCTCCAGCTGTTACATCAAACTGTTTTCAGTTTCAATCCAGATTTAACAAGAAAGGAATTGGACCAGCTGCTTTCTCTGGAAATTTCTCTCTCCTCTTCCCTGCAAGGCCAGCTATTTCTTCCCTGCTAGCCTGTCTTCAATGAGCTGTGAGTTGTAATTCTTGGTTGTTGCCTCGAAACACGGCTCTTTTTTCTCCAGCCGGGCTTTGCACTTGGAGGACGTCTTTTATAATGATAAAAGAAGAGTTTTACTTCTGTGCTGTAAAAAATTTACATTCTACCACTTGTGTTTGTGTCAAGCGAACTTTACATTACACATTGGAATGAAAGTTTCTCTTTGAAAGGAAAGGAGCTTCCAGCTTCTGGTCTTTCACTGCTTCTCTCTCTCTGTAGCTCAGGTCTGTAAGAACTTTCTTTACGGTTAAGATAAGACACGGCTCGTTTCTCCCTTTCCAGCTACAGGACCCACTTTGGCCTTATTCTAAAGCATCAGCTTGAGTAATTCCACGTTCGAACTAGATTGCGCTTCGCAGAGCAATCCTCTCGACCTCACAGCACAATAGTATCCACTGTTCAATGGTTTTCATTTCTTTTCTGTCTCTTTCAAGCATCAATGAAGTACTGGGACGAAACTTTGTAGTGGTTGTGACTCGAGCATGAAATAAGAAGGGGAAACTTTTCTCCTTTCACTGCTACCCGCCTTGAGCAAAGGTGTGATACAAGATGATAAGAGGAGGAGGCGCGACTCAAATTCATGGCACTCGAGTGTAGATGAATGCTCATGGTATGATGCAGAAATTCCATAATCATGCTCTTAGCTTTCTCCTCCATGCAGTTATCTGCTGGCTGCGAATCTACCCATCATTGGATTATATGCAGTGAGAAATTAAGTGTGTATACCCTACCACATTATGGCGTAGCAGTGACTTGGCTCTCGGATAACTTCCCTTTGCACATTACATCTTCCGCTATCTCTGCCACTAAATTAATGGATACCCAGATGCACTTGTGCAAATAAGCACGTGTTTCCGTTGTGCATACCACCAGGCTTATGCTTCATCCATATTTTAGCGCTCTTTCGGCTGACTCCAAAGGCTTTCGTCTCACGATCTACCCATAAGATCTTTGCCTTTGGCTTGCTGCTCCAGCCCGTGTGAAATAATAATGGGCTGAAGAATAAGCTGAACTCAAGCCACTGGGCTGTAAGCTCCGTATTTCCAGTCTGAGTCAGGGAAATATGTAGCGTGCATCAACATTGTCTCCTTAATCCACCAGGTCTTATGTACATAGGAGGGACGTTGGGCGAGGAGGAGAGAGGAGTCCATTATTGCCTCGTTTGGATGGAACGCCTTAGCGGATCTTGCAGAATGACAAGAGTGTAAAGATGTAGCTATTATAGTGGCGAGAGTTTGTCTTTTCCCCATTGTCATTTGATTATGTTTCATCTAATCCCAGAGATGTAAACAGAATGTGCCAATGTCTGTTTTCTTTCTTTTCTTTCCCTTTTTCTTCCCGTTGATTCTATCTCGTATTTTTCCCGCCCATCCTCCCGTTTTCCCCACTCCAGCCCCTTGATCAAGTAACAATAATTATCTGACTATAAACACGTCCACAATTTCCTTTCACTTGCTTTCCCTCTGACTTTTATTGCTGGTTGGTCAGCCGGAGTGTGTTCCACCATCCTGTCACCATACGGAGAAAGTTACTTTCTCCAGAATTCCATCATCGCTCTCATTTCTACATTTACTTGTCCTTCATTGTATCGGAATCAATCAACTAGGAGAAAGTAGCCAAGAGCCCCAGCCCCATAAGCTCTACTCTGTCTGCTCACTTTCTCCAGTCTGATGTTACGCTCTTCTTTTCTCTCTTTCACTTCCGAGTTTGAGCTTCAGCCAGGCTCAATGGCGTGGTTCACTGAAACCCCGTGAAGCCACAAGGTGCATGAAAGCGTTATTTTCCGCCAGCTTTGAGCTTGGGTGACAAGCGGTTATATTTTTTGATAAATAACCTCGTCTACGTCCGCATCTAAGGCTTGCCTCCATCAGCCAATTAATGACCTCGAAAATGACCGTTGCTCCGACTAGGCGCTCCTTCGTCATAAATGGGAAACAATACCTTCACATGTTATTAATTGGACCGCAGAATTTCACAAAGGTCTGCAGACCTTTGTACATGAAAAGATGTGTCTTGTACCATCTTTTCATCTGATCAGCCATCTAGCAGATATTCTTTCATAACTTTTCCGAGTCGTCTCCTCCTTGCAAGCCTTGCGTCCCCTATTTAAATGGTACTTCCAGCTGAATAGGAGACATAGCACTATACAGCTTGAACGTTGGATCTGGATGCTGGGGAAAGTCAAAAAGCATGTCTGCTCGCGTATATGGGTCTCTTGTTTCAGTTGCTTGTTTCGGTAGACCTTGGACAGACTTTGGATTTGGCAACCCATTTTCCATGGTTTGGTAATTTTCGCAACTCGTTGGAATGACAGTCCGTGGATGCTGTCGTTTTATGCCGTGGTTATTTCCTCGGTTACGAAACAGCTTCATGCGGGATAGAATTCCAGCCCATTCATCATGTTCCAGCAGGTTCGGCGGATGGACGATGCGAATTGCCCAGCAGGAAGTCCAATTTTCCATTTTCAGTGTCCATGTACCGTTGGTTTGCCCGGGAAAATTTTCTCGTCTTGCTGCACTTTGAGCGGCAAGTGTTATGGAGCAGATTAAGTGTCCAGGACCCAAGTCTCCTATTCCCTTCATTTCTTTCCCATCTCCCGTGAGTAATTATGATCAAGCGGGAATCAGCCAAGACCTTGCACCAGCCGCCGTTTTGTTTCTCTAGCCCCCCCCCCCCGCCTCTGGACTGGGGCCTGGGAGGAAAACTGCGATGGTGCTCACGTTTACTAACCATTGACAGTGAAATGGTCGCATTGAATTTCTTTTTCGCGGCAAGTGAACTTTTCGTCAGACTCCTCAAGTCACGCCCGCTGCGAGAGACAAGAGGGAATAATCATTCATACGGCGACAAATTTCCTCCGAACCCATCCGCTTTTTACTCATTCATTATTCGTCGTACTGTTGTTTGAAATTGTCACAACTGATAATGTGTTTCTGTGACAGAGCTTTGTCAACGGGAGAATTNAACGCCAATCTCTTTTACACCACCGTACGGTGGTCGGGAACATGTGCGCCAATAACGGCGGAGGCTTTAAAAATTAATGCAAATCCGCCTCCGCCGTCACATTCATAACCATTACTTGGAGTTGGCGTAAATTTGCGTACAGCATGGGCACGCTACCAGGTACATTTGCCACGTCCTGTTTCCAATTTTAGTTTCTGTTAATTACTTAACAAAGCTCCTGGTACCTGGCGCGAGTGAAAGGATTTGGCAACCTGAGGGCTAATTGTTTAATTTAATCGGATTTACGTCTGCTCCTTCAGCCGCTCATGTTTTAATACTGGCTGTGATGAGTCTGGTGATCTAGTCCATTGGTTTCCCATTTTCATTATGTAGTCATCACCGTATTCCCCCATGAGTGGGAAGTATAAAGGATGGAATAGACTTTTGTTTCCATTTATTCATGACCATAATATTTTCGTCCACTTCCTCCGTATTCAAACGCATTGGGCACAAAACAAACAGAGGGACTGAAGAAAGGAATACTTATTTCACTTTACGTATGCGTTCAGCTCCCTCGATCGGTAAACAGAAAATAATCAAGGCAGAATTGCCTCTGAATCTCAAATCATGCATAAAATATGCACACCTCTGCTTTCATCAGCTTCACCATCAGTTACCTTTCCGCATGTGACATGAAAGGGATGCAGGACACACGGTTTTCTACGGAGAAAGCACCACACAGCTTTCACCAGACTGGTGAAAGTTCAGTGTTCGCAGCTCGGCAGCCACTCCTCCGACCTGTTTCAGCGGTTGAAAATCTGCTGGATAAGCGTTACTGGTGAAATACTCGGAAGTCCTTTCCTGTTAAATGATTGCTTCAATTTGGCCGTGGATTGGACTCAGTCTCACGGAGTTTATTGTAAAATATTTGCCACAATTCTTTACGCATTAAAATTTCACGATCGGAGCAGACTTGGAAATTCGGAGGATTTTACCATGCCTGGGACGGAAATCGTCCCTGTGTGAAATTGTATCAGAGAGGCAGGCGACAGACATGGTGGAGCACCCTGAGGGATGTAATCAGCTAAGTCGCCGACCCCTGGAAATACGCTGTCACTCCTTTCCGAGTCGAACACGTAAAACTCTCACGGTAAACAGCAGACAAGGACAAATAATCCAGCTTGCGTAGTAATTAAGTGACCAAACTATAATCCTGTAGAAAAACCTCGCAACTGCTGCCAGATTATTCCACCCTGGTACACGTGCGAATAAACTTGGCCTGTTTTACAAGCCTGGGACATGAACCCGAAGCCGGCTCAGAGGCTCGGAAACCCTGGTAAAATGACTGTGTTCAAACACCCCAGCCGGTTGGGTTCCGGCACCAAAACTTGGTGGAATGGAGCAAGGAGTTAATTTCTATTCCGTATGTTTGTTTCGCCCAGATTGAAAAAGTTGTTTAAGAATTGTGTCACTATTCCGGATAGAGACATTATGAACGCTAGGTAAGCTTAAGGTGGGTTCAAAAGGTGAAATTGTTTCCTCCAACCCATTTCCCACGGGCCCTTTTCACGTACGCAGTCCAACTATTTTTCACTTTCACCCTGTCTTCGTACTACGATGCTCGGCCTGCTTTCACCTCCCGGGCCGCTGCCGCTTTCTCCAACTGTTGTCACTGTCAAAGCAAGTTTATATGCTCGAGTCAGAGGCTAATTTCCTCACAAGACCTGAGCAAAGATAGAAGAGGCACCGGCATATTTGACTTACATCCCACTAGATTAATCACCAAATGGTGAGAGAGGCAATCTCTCCCTCCCCCGCCTCCCCGGTGTCGTCTGCTCTTTCCCTGCATCCTACCTGACTTTCGTTATAAATGAAAGAAGGACTTAATGAAAATTAGCGCATGGCTCGAAAAAAAAACTCATTTGACTAATTCACTTAAAGTTACGAACAAAAACTTGTCGTCAGCACCTACATAAGGGGTGGATTGGATCCAGAGCTGCTTCACTCCTACAGGGTGGCGCCTACCCCGGCGGAGAAAGCAGGCAGGTGAGATAAAGGGAAGACGACTCACCGGAGCGCATCAAAGCAATAGCCCTTTCGGCCTCTGTCTTAAGCTGTAATAAACTTCTCAGCTGCTCCTCCTCCCACCGAGGCTTAGTCTCGAATACGTAACGCACTAATAGAATTATGTACCTATCACCGCAAAAGGAAGCCGCAGTAGTTCAACAGTTTGCCATACACACAGGGAAACTGCTCCCTTTGGGCTGCCTTAAACAGCATCCTCTTTTTGTCAACGGACCGAGAGGTTTTATCCGATTTCGCCGTCCGTCCTTGCCTACAAGCTCACATTGTGACTTTTCAAGCAAAGAAAAAACATTGACTTCCGTTCAAGCAATAGGCTGAGCTCCTGGTACTGTCGCTTGCACAGGAGCCAATTGAGAAGAAACGGCTTAGGGAGAGGAAAGAGAATATTACAGTAATGGAAACATGTGGGACTATTTCCTTGATTTTTTCTGGTAATTCCATCCGTTCCCATGCAACGAGCCGGTTTTATTCTTCGGTCGCGGTGTGCTTTCACATTTGAGCTGATTGAAGCAATAATTCTTGGGTTAGCGCTTCCTTTTCGGAGTTGTGCACTCCCTTCCTGGGATTTATTTAGGTTGTTATCCCAGGCGGAATTTGACGGAAAATTGCAACAGAATCGAAGGTGCCAACTATCTCGACCATTCTTCTTATGAGCGAGCGGAAAAGGACTGCTCAAATCTGCGTTTAGAATTCCCTCCGCCCACTCAATCTCCCCCTGTCGTATCAATTCACTCAAATGGGCCTTTAACAGTCTCACCAATAAAATCATCTCGGTAATTTTCCTCACATACACGACGTGAGAACCCACTCCCTTCTCCGCATCTGTATTCCGTACTTGTAAAATCTGCCAGCCTTCACATGTTTCAAAACTTGTGCCACCAGTGCAGTTCAACCTGTCCAGACCAGATACTTCGGCTGTCACTGTTTCTGAAGTTTCAGTCGGATATCAGCTCACGTTCTCCTCCAAGCTGCTTAACATACAGCTGAGAATAGAATAAGTTCGTTCAATCAGTGATAAACTTGATGCTTGCGTAAATCCAAGAGGCACACACATGTCTCTTACACATTCATCCCAAGTACATACTTGACTGTTCTAGGAATTGCGCTCTTGTTCTACATTTTTTTCTGTCGGAGTAGGAATAAGCTGTATCTGAGTGAGTCTTTTTCCAAAGTTTCATCCCAATTTTGACTTATTTTATTCGACAGTGCAAAATCTCAAAGTTGAGACATGTAGCACGTATGCTTCTGAGCCGAGATACGCCTCAGGTATCCGAATTCCAAGAAAATGCAGATAGTTTCCTCCCGTAAGCTTTGCCTTATCACGCTTTTTTCTACTTGGTCTTAAATCAGGGTCGCATAGATTCAAATGGAAGTCAATTAAATGCGAATGTGATTCCCCGGTAGCGTGTACATGTAAAAAAAGTTATTGAAAAGTTGGCGAATCACTTGAGTGGAAAAGCTGCTGGTATCGTCAGACCGTCAGACGGCAGGTTCACACACTTATGTATTTGAGGCTCCATGCTTCGGCTGTACTGGCAGATGACTCCACCTGCACTCAATAAGCTTGTGGAGGAGCGGGAATGAATTTCAAATTTTTCCCAATCCCTATCGTATCAACTGGAGCATCCATCATTCACCTGACAGGATTTCAAGCACGTGTAAGTACATGAACTATGAACAAGTGCTTCATCTCCTTCTCACATTCTTACTTCTCCTGTTGGTTGTTTCGGATCGGATTCGTACACCCGGTTGCAAAACTAGCTCCTCCTGCCATTCTTTCCCCATTGTCTTTAACACAGTGACCTTATCAACCGTGAGGAAAAGCAGGAGCGGCAGCAAACACGGACTGGTATCGTCTTCAACGTGGTGTACTCATGTGTATGCAGGGTGTTGCAATCTTTGAAAAAAATCATCTTTTGCATAAGCTGTTAGCCTGGTGTATATCACCCAAGCTGATCCGGAAGTAAGCAAGTTATATCGACGTGCTGTCCTTACCACTTCCTGTGGTCTTACGTATTTCTGAGTGGAGAGAATCCAAAGACATGACTGGGTTTGCAACCTTAGAGTTGCCCGGCACAACCGACCGATTCCTGCCAGTCAAGTGCCCTAAGGGCATGGTGATCAAGAGGAGAAACCGACCCTGGAACATTAGTCTGGTTCTAGTCTACCAGAGCACTTCCCAGCTTAGTTCATAGGTCAGGCATGTTCGACATGTGGAGCACGTGACTTGCCTCAGCTCATGGTTTTCTGCCTCTTGGCACGGCCCTTAAATTACGTTACCGTCTTTGTAATCTCGACGCCCATTACTTCTCCGGTACTCACAAACGAGCCTTTCAACTGCATCATTTCACAGGAGAAAAATTCACCTCGCGACAAATAGACGACAATCTGAGACTGTGGACTGTTGCATGACGACATCCAAGTAGCTCCTACGGTAAAATCCACCTTCGCCTTCCTTTCTCTCTTTCCAGGCGTACGAGCTGATTTAAAAGCATTGTCTTTCCTGGAAATCATTAGTGACCTCCTCCTACCCTGCCTTGCTTCACCTTGTTAGCCCTTAATGAAGGTTTGGTTCCACCTTACTTGTGGATATTTTCGCTGGATTTTTAAGAGGAGCTTGTATAGTTTGCGTAAATCAGTTCCTGTATCTCCATCATCATTTCCTGTCACTTGCACGCTCTGCCATGCTCTTTTCTTTCGCACTTTCACAAATCCCTAACGAAGGAAGCCATCAAATTCTCACGCCTGTTTCCCCCCTCCACCTTTTCCAATACCCGCCATTGTGCTGCGGATGGCCGCCTGCGTTTCCTCCTCCAGTCGACGTCTCTTGATGAGTCTCCCTCTTGAAAATTCTTCGTATTCCCTTAATGAATTCTTCCGCCTGAGCTACAGGTGTGTCTTAACTGATTTCACCTGTCTCGTCCTCGTTCCTGGTAAACGGTGGCTGATTGCCATTTGGGCCGTGTTTGCACTTGGGGACCCTATGCATTGATTTTTTCCCTGCTGGAAGCTGACATGCAA
>VRMD01003189.1:0-11474 GCA_009872375.1 Sminthurides bifidus | reverse complement strand
TAGAACGCTTGCAAACATAAATTTTATGAGTCATACAAAAGGTCTAACTTAATACTCAATGTTAAGATTGCTCATTCTAAAGACTTACATTAAATCTGAAGCTATATAAGAAAAGTCTTGAAGGAGAGACGAATCTGACTTCTTTGCCAAATGTCCTAGACAGCTCGTAGGATGACCGTTTAAATCAAGTCCGCAACTATAATAAACAAAAATAATCCAATGAGTAAGGACAAACTATACCAGTAATACATGATAAGATACAAGTCATGTTGCAACGTACCATTCATGGGCATTTCATCGATTTGGGTCGAGTAGTACTGCTCAATGTCTCTCAAAATTCTTATGTCGTCTTCTTTAACAAAATTGATGGCAACACCCTTGCGCCCGAATCTTCCAGATCGTCCAATGCTACGAAACAATATCGAATATCGAATCAATACATACCGCTCTAAACCGCCTACCTACGGATCAGTAAGTTAAGACATGAAATTTTTCTTACCGGTGAATATACAATTCACGATTGTTAGGCAAGTCGTAGTTGATTACGAGCGAAACTTGCTGAACATCAATACCTCTAGCCCAAACGTCAGTTGTGATGAGCACTCGACTAAACAAATCCCAATCGCAATAAGAAACCACCCAATTTCAACGAGACCACAATTTTTGTTGGGATTCGATTCAAACCACTTACGTATGCTGATTTCTGAATTCCTTCATTATAGCGTCGCGTTCTTTTTGAGGCATTTCTCCATGCATCCACGAGACGGTGAAATTGTTTTCTTTCATTTTCTCAGCCAGCCAATCCACCTTTTAAATTTTAGAAATTCAATGAACACGAGTTACACAATCCGACCTGATTTAAAGTGTGTATGTAACAACTTCTAAAGAATTCATCCACAAACACTCAGGAACATATGGCAAAGTAGACCTCACTACATCGCTATTACTTCCAGATTGCAGCTTGAAGTCTTCTCAGCAGCTAAGAAAATCACTTGAAAGTTCCGAGAACCTCAAGAATACCCTTCACCGTTTTCGAACTTAATTCTATATTCATACATTGCTTGCCGCAAAGTCATTATTCTATCTAAGCTTGCGATGCTAAGCTTTCTTTAACACGTTCCTACAAATCGGCTCCGTAATGCATAATCTTTGGCGAACATAGACAACTGGAACTGACACGTACCTTCCTCTTCGTGTTGCAGAAGATGACCGCCTGAGTTATGGTCAATGTATCATACAAGTCACACAGTGTGTCAAATTTCCATTCCTCTCGTTCAACAGCTACGAAAAACTGTTTGATTCCTTCCAGGGTCAATTCATCACGTTTGACCAAAATTCGAATAGGATCCGACATGAACTTGCTCGTCATCTCCAAAATTTCGTGCGGCAAAGTAGCAGAAACCAGAACGACCTAAATGTTACAATGTCATCCATTTAACGCGAGTTTGGGCGTTCGGTATTAAAGAAATCCAATGATGGAAGAGAAGACTTACCTGAGTAGATGGAGGCAAATACCGATAGACGTCGTAAATTTGCTCCTTTGAATCCTTTGTTTAACATCTCATCAGCTTCGTCAAGTACGAGCATCTTGATCGATCTTGTTCTTAAGCACTTTCGCTTAATCATGTCTAAAAATTAAACATAAGCTTATAGCACGAAAAAATTCATCTACTATGCTCTCGTGCAGGTATCGAATTTGTAAGATGATACGTATTCCGCAACAAACGGAACTTACCGAAAACACGCCCAGGTGTACCAGAAACAATATGCTGGCCATAATCCAGTTTCCTGATGTCTTCACCCAAGTTCGTACCTCCAATACAAGCGTGACACTGCACGTTCATGTAGTCACCCAGTGCAAGTATAACCTGAGAAGAGAAAACAGAAACTGAACTAATACTTCGCCTGATTCAATTACTCTGTTCGTAGGGTTCCCAAATACCATAGCTGACCTCAACATTTTGTTTATCTACAGAAAATCAAAGAATAATTATCATTCTTTGTGTCAAATTACCTTCTGAATCTGGACAGCCAACTCGCGAGTAGGAGATAGAACCAGGCATTGAGTATCCCTGAGTGACGTATCGATGGACTGAAGAATAGCTATGGAGAACGTAGCAGTTTTTCCAGTTCCAGACTGAGCTTGACAAATGGCATCTCGCCCTTTCACAATGGGCTTGATGGCCCGCTGTTGGATAGCTGATGGCTTCTCAAAACCTAAAAATAATACAAAATACATTTACGACCGGTTGCAATTTTCATACTCTGATAGGTTTTCAATTTTCCATTACATTTTTAATTGACTTACCGTAAGCGTAGATTCCTCTTATCAAGTCTTCCTTCAGTCCCATGGAGTCAAAGGACTTCAGGATTTCAACATTGTCACTAGTTTCAAACTTCGACATTTGCTAAATCATCCAGATCAGCCTCGACTACACGGCGCTTGGACGTACTTGGTGCGTTACCAGTGTCCAGTTCAACCTCCCTAGCCCTGCGAGCTTGATTACGGCTCATTTTCGTACAAGTTAGCGTAATATCTAAGTGACCAAACTTAAACAGATCTTTCTAATGAAACAAAATATCATCAAAAATAATTTTCCCTCGGAGAAACAAAATTGATATCTGACGCTCTTAATCACATTACATTAATTCTCAAGCTATAAATACGTGTGCAACAGTGCATCAAAGTTTTGCAAGAACTGAAATCTTCACTTCACGCGGTCCTTCTTCGACTGCGGCTCGAGCGACGCAATTAATAGGAAGCATATGCATATAACACATATAGTTCTATGGCTGCAACCCTGAAATATTTTAGCATCGTCATCCGTTTGAACTTGCTGCGCAAGCAACCGGAGGAGATCATCCGGTTACATAGCGCCAAAGCATAAATTTTGCCGGGAAAAGCCAAAATACTCGCATCGCTGGGACTGGAACATGCATTTGTGAATTTGTAAAAATTGAAAAAACATGAATTATAACGCACTATGACTTATTGCATGCATTTATTTATTGCATTTTGCATTTCATAGCTATAATTATTGTTTAATTCATTGCGGAAAATCCGGTTCAATTATACTGTATTGTTGTATTGCATTACATTGCATTGCAATGTATATAATATGCGTGCGAAGTAAAAAATTGAACTTAAACGAAGAAGCTGAACTTGAAGTTGCTTAAGCGTATAGTATAGTCCATTCTAAAGTTATATTTTTGAAAGAAAAATCACAAGAGTTCAATTGCTACCATTAATTCTACGGGAGTTATTTTTAATGCTTTTGTGAGTGTTATTATTACAGCACAAGTAAGCATTTAATGTTATTAATCCTGTAAGAGTACTGTGAAGGTTTACCATCTTTAGCCCCGAATTTTGAAATCATATTGGTAACGTCTGTATATTTTATTGTTATGCATTGCAGTTTGGAAATATAATTCAGGACATTCCAGGCGGTTTACATGATGGAACTTCTTGAGACAGCTCGGCATAGCAGCAGTGATGGGTCTTGGGATGAAGACTTCGAAGGCGAGAATGTCAAGAAAGCAAATCAAATAGTATGAGCCTCTGCGGTAGTACATGTTATTTGCTGCTTTGTTTTTAATTAATTGTGCTAACGTTAGGACTTATTTTATTCAGGAAAATCCACTCCAAGCAATAACGGCAGGAACTGAGTTCAGATGTAAAAATGGTTCACTTGGAATCGTAAAATATTATAAATCAACAGACTTAACCCTTGAACTTCAAGCATGGATAATGGATCTGTTCACAAGGAACATGAAGTCAATGTAAGCTTGTATTTCTGTTACCTAGTATATATTTTTATTAGGGTTCTTTTAGTGAAACTTCACGCAGATATGAGCTAAAAAATGTCGCTAAAATGGTCTGAGGTCTTAGTGGACAATGCCATGTCGGGTGCATGGCCTTTTCGTGTAGCTAGAAGATGTAGGTCGACGACTTGATATTAGTCACTATGTTAAGCTGTTTTGTTTTATCTAGTCAGTGCAGTCAGTATCAGTACAATGTGTAACACCAAAATTCATGGGAAGAAATAAGTATCACATAAAAGATATTAATAAAAGAAAGGTCTATGAAAGGGTAGCTAGTTAATTTTTTTTGTCGAAGCGGATTTACTCACGTGTTCTTTCTTTTGCTTGAAGGTACAGAAAGAGTGCTTGGGGATGGAAACCCAAAGAGAAGAAAAAGGAGTTAATGGAAGAAGAAGCAAAATATTTAGTTGTTTATATTCAAGATAAGCCCGTTGCATTTACCCATTTCCGTTTTGACATGGAATTCGGGCGAGAAGTTGTGTATTGGTAAGAATAGTTACTGTTAAATTACATGAAACTTATCAACTAGTTACTGCTTGAAAACAACAAAAGAATTAACTCCTGCTCTTACCAGCTATGAAGTACAAGTTGAGGAGAAAGGACGCGGGATGGGATTGGGAAAATATCTTATGGGACTGCTAAGCCAGTTTGCTGTCCTATTTTCGCTGACACATGTGTATGCTTACCGTTTTTACGTACAATACCAAGGCATTGGAGTTTTTTGTTCATGATGGGTAAGCTTTCAATTCTGATACAGGAAAATTGACGCGGCATAAGGTTTCTGATGCGCACAACCCTCTTATAAAGGGGACCGGATGCGAAGTTACCGTCAACGTGATTACATACAATCAGTTAAATGCATCATCAAAATGTTTTTCAATCAACAGGTTCATCGAGGATAAACATTCGCCATCCAAAGACGAAAAACTAAAGTATATGATCATGTCAAAGAAAATTTTACAAAAAGGCTAAAACAGGAATGGAGAAAGTCTACGTTGGATTTTGCGATTCTGGAGGGGAAGTCCATGTCTCAAATACTTGAGGATTGTTGCTATCTGTTTGTTACGGAGGGACAGTGTAATTTATGTTCGATGTGAATCTGAGGCCTCCCAAACATTTTATGATGCTCACCCGCAGTATTTCCAATATCGTGAATGTGGTAGCTTGTTCAACTTTTATGTTGCTTCGGAAATTTGTGACTGAGTCAGCGGCTTTGTCAAGAATGAAGACTTAACTTCTTCAGTACAAACCAAAACTGTTGTTATATACAGTAAAGGAATAATGGACTGCCTTCTGAAATGCATTGAATTGACGAAGCACATACGTTTCATGCCGCATGAACCTTTGGAAAGAGAATTTTTGCCTTGCTATTGGAAATTTGTCAGCACTACTAAACAAAAGAAGCAGGAGAGAAAGTGAACATAAACGCGCCAAGCCAAACAACAAACCCATCAAGAGTTCAGCCAAAGGCTTCAGGTCTCTGTTTAGATTTACATTCGAAACGTCGAATTTTTCATACTCAAATAGGTGTTACAAGTGATTCTCGTTTCTTTGTCAGCACTACTAAACAAAAGAAGCAGGAGAGAAAGAGAACATAAACGCGCCAACCAAACAACAAACCCATCAAGAGTTCAGCCAAAGGCTTCAGGTCTCTGTTTAGATTTACATTCGAAACGTCGAATTTTTCATACTCAAATAGGTGTTACAAGTGATTCTCGTTTCTTAAAAACGACAATAGACGTGCTACAAGAACTGCGTCCGAAGGTCAGTTTTACAGTGCCACTGCGAACCAGCAACTAAAACCAGTTCAAATTATTCGTATTGTGTCGTGAGCGTTCGGTGAAACACGTGTTTCCTCGTGAGATTCACATTTCATGCCGCCCAAGCACTACATATCCCTCTTTCCTTTTCATACTGTAGACTGAACTTTACAACGCGAATGAATGAGTTTGAGTGGTAGTATAGTCTCTCTCTCTCTTCGAAATTCACCTTCAAAGGAGAAGCGTGGATAGACCTCATAGTATTTATGCTAGCGTGCGATATCCCCAGCCTAAAATCTTTGCTTCTAGCATGCTAGAGGGATATTTTCCCTCAGAACAGTCTCCTATGCCTCCGGCTCGGGTTATAAAAAGGATGTTTCACTGAAATGTCGGTTTGGCTCAGCGCTCATTTGGTCCGAATCAGATGTCCTCGTGTTCATGCTCTGTCCTCTGTCCCGTGATTTTATCTGACGTCAAGAACCGATTGGCTTAAGGAGGTACTACCAAGCAAGGAATCGCTTTCTCCAAGCCTGCAACTATTAAACCCGGGTAAGTGACTATCGAATTTTCAATCAATCTGGTTATTATCCTGTAAGTTTTGGAGTATTTCTGTGCTTTTGTCATTGCGACAAGGAACAGGGATAATGTTAGTACACCGGGTTCTGCCCTCCAGCTAATTAATCTGTACACTTGTTGGTATGTGCGTGTGTCGTAGCGTGAAATACTGATGCAGATGGATAGTGGTCAATTTTTTAATTTTGGACGAAGTTAACTATCTTTTTTTGGAGGGACGAGAGGCATCATAAACAGCTCGACTGATGAGGTTCTCATGCTTGTTTCCATGGTTTCAGGTTCTTCACACGGACAACATTACAGAAATGTCAGCAGATACTTACGTGAACGGTAACGGTACTACAAATGGAATCCGGAGCCACGGACCTGTGACGAAAGTGTCTGTTGTGCTAGGTGCACAGTGGGGAGACGAGGGCAAAGGAAAACTAGTGGACTTACTTGCCGCCGATGTTGATGTTGTGTGCCGCTGCCAGGTACGCATGATGTAGACATTGTAGAGTATAGTTCATTTCATTTCTTAGTAACACTTGCACATGACCTCCTTACTTCATTTCCCATAATCACCAACTTATGTTATAAAACTGACCCTCCTTTTTTCGTTTTGCTATACTCCTGTCCCTGTCGCAAGTCATTAATCAACTAAAGGGCTGAAGGTTCAAATATATGAAGAAAATAGACTCAACTTTTATCTCTTTTTATTGCAGGGCGGTAACAATGCAGGGCACACTGTTGTCGTTGACAATCAAGAATACGATTTCCATCTCCTTCCAACTGGTATCATCAATCCTAAATGCAAATCAATCATAGGTAAGCCCTTTGATAGCGTGGTTTTTCTTGTGGGGTATTTGTCTAACTTTTGGGACAGCTTTATCTAAACTAGCCTTGTCAAGGGTAGTCGTAGCGAGTCTGCTAATGTCGATTCTTTACGAAGAGCACACGTTTTAATCTGTTGGTTCATGCCCAGGTCAAATGAGTTGCCCGCATTACTTGAAAAGGCAGTAGTTTGCTAAAGATTTGGCAATTGTCGTGATTGGTAGGAAAGTTATTGAAACCTTTCTATATGGACAGGATCTCAGTGCATGAACCTTAGCATGGTTTGTATGTGAAACGTATCTCATTGTATCTAAACGAAATGTTAGCATTTTGCATCAAGAAATAATGACACGGCTCCGATTCAGGAAGAGATTCAGACGTAATCTGATACAGCACATGAGTTCAGTTGGTGTCAGTAACGACAAGACACTATTTAATACACTTTTTATTTGTTTTTATGCATGGTTTTCCGGGAGTGTCAGCAGATAAGCTGCGGAAGCAGCTCAGCTTTAGTGATAGGAAAACTACCGTGATGGCAGTTATTATGCTATATGACCGTTCGTGTGAACGTCTGGGTAAATCTGAAATGAAAGACTGTACTGGTTCGTTCTGGATGTTTGCAAAAGCTGCTCGTTATCATTCGGGTGATTCATGGTCTTGTGTATGACTTCATGGTGTGCTCAAAGAGTGAGACTGGCAAAAAATTAATGCGCGATTTTCAAGGAATGGCACGTTGCTCATTAAAGAAAAGTGCCTCAGGAGTTCATCTCATCAGTCATGTTGATACATTCTGCAAAAGAACACGGTGGATGTTGTAGTATGGAACATGGTGTAGTGACCCACAGCTTTGGGCTGCTTTGGCCCCACAGGAGAGGTATCTCTTGTCTGCCCTTGAATTTGTGAAGATTATCCTTTTTTGTGTCGGTGCTAATGTCTTCATTTAATTTTGAACTTGAACTGAGTTAGTCATGATTGACGTTTCGCTCAGCCAGTGTGGACAAAAAATAATCTTATGGTATATTTACTACCTACCTCTGCCCATTGCGAGGACGTGCGTATCAGCGGGGTCTGATCTGATGTATTTGAGAACGAACCACGGAACCACCGTCCAATTGTAGTTGATTAGCCTTTCCGCATGCCGAAGTATCACGCCAGACTCGGAATTATCTCAATATAATCACAATGAATATTCAGCTTGACAATGTCCACATGTTAGGCTAGGTTCGTTCATTCAAGAGGGGAGAGGTGTGAAAAGGTCGAGCTGTGAATCATTACTGAATGATGGCTACATTTTGAAATTTGATAACTTAGTCCAAAGTCCGAGTCTGTAAGTTTAGTTGCACGCGAGGTAATAACTTTGATGCGTGTTGTATCGTATTACTGTATCAGGCAGTTCTTTCCTCTAGCAGAGGAACGTTTGTGGACCGACTATTTGTATGCTACAAGCATGTATTAACTAGAGGTAGCTGGCAATAACTTTCCGTGAGCAATTCATACTTGTACTCCATAATCAAAGAATGTCGCTTCAAATTATAGAAGAAAAATTTCGAGATGGTGACAGAACCCCATACAAATTGACAGAGAACTGATTTGACTTGCTGATACCGTTCTTTAGCTCGATTTTAGTTAGCGCTAGCATACACGTTCTGATTCCTGATTTCGTAGCTATTATTATCAGTTAACTGCTACTGCTGTTGGAATTTTCCTTTGGTAAAAATTTGTTGTTGGAAATATGCCTCGTGTACATAGTAGCTGTTTTTCAAAACAATGCAATGACGTCTTCGCATCTTACATTTCTTCCTTGGTCGTCTTGCGGACGGGATAAAATTAAAGCCGCATATATGCTAATTCATGTACATCACGGGAAGCTCTTCACTTACACGCTCGGGGCTAGCTGAAACGAAATGAAATGCTGCACTTTGTTGAGTTATACGTAAGTCATGCACAGCTAAGTATTTCAGGGTCACTTACAGTGCCTAATTATCAGTAGATCAGTAGGTAAGTAATGGATGAAGAGGCCATGAAGTCATGCTTAGGCAGTAAAGGCATGTTGAGCAATTGCGTTTGAGACTGTTACCGGGTAGTAGAGTTTACACCCGTACCTCTCTGCATCTGTTCATTCGTAAAGTTAGTACAAAATCTGCTTTGTAACTAGCTGTGGCAAAGTGCCAATAATGAGTTGAAATGTGTGCTCTCTTTGAATGCAGCTCGATTGTATTATAAATTCTGCTTTAGCGTGCCAAAACATAGCATTGCATCGACGCTTTAATATTCGTGATGTGGATGAGCAAAATGCTCTTGACTTGTCGGTCAAAGTCACTTGCGAGAAAATATGCGAAGGAAGTTGTGTATGTTGGCACGGGCTTTGAAATACAAAATGAAATAATATTGTTTCTCACAGGAAATGGCGTTGTGGTCCACTTGCCGGGGTTATTCGAGGAAATTTACAAGAATGAAGCTAAAGGTCTGAAAGACTGGAAAAATAGGTTGCTGATATCAGACCGTGCGCACTTAGTGTTTGATTTTCATCAGGTATGGAATCAAATTACTCGGGAAATAGAATGGTTCTGCGATTAAAGATAAATTTTGTCTACAACAAAACGGGTTCAAATATACTCCTTTGTGTATCTTACGCCATGCTTTTCCTTCTAGAGTGTTGATGGTTTGCAAGAAGCGGAGAAAGGAAAGAAAATGCTGGGAACAACAAAAAAAGGAATCGGACCGACCTATGCCTCAAAAGCGAGCCGGAACGGTCTTCGGGTCGCCGATCTGTTGGGAGACTTTGAAGTATTCAGAGAAAAGTATGTTTGATTTTGTGTTTATAAGCACAAAAGTATCAATTGACTGTGTCAATCAGCCTATCTATCCCCTTTGCTCGAATGACTACTGTAAGAACCGAGGTAGTCTGTGAGCTATAATTATGTGGTAGAATGTGGCATTGCTGGCATGTAAAATGTCTCATGCAGATTCGTGCTCCTGGTGGAGGCTTACAAGAAGATGTTTCCTGATCTCGAAGTGAATGTCGAGAAGGAACTCCTTCGATACAAGGAACTTGCCGAGGAGGTAAGCTTCAATTAATTACGTTTTTTACTAAAATACCAAGAGTAAAATCAAGGTCAATTGCAATTTTTAAGTTTTTTTGATGAGGAAAGCCTGTGGTAGTTCTCACTTGTATCCACATGTGACAAGCCATATGCAATGCAAAAGATAAAGTATAGCTCATGACTTTAGGTCCGACCCATGGTAACTGATACGGTCAGTTTTTCTCCGCACAAATCTTAGAAATGGCATGAGAGTACTTGTAGAAGGAGCCAATGCTGCCATGTTAGACATTGATTTCGGTAAGATGCCATGCTAAAATATATTTTTAACCCATTTTAAGTGACTAAAGGACCGAGAAAATGTTCTGATTTGCACACCGTTTGCAGGGACCTATCCCTATGTCACATCGTCGAACTGCAGCATCGGAGGTGTATGCACTGGCTTAGGCTTGCCTCCAAAAAATATCGGAGAAGTGTATGGCGTTGTGAAAGCTTACACTACGAGAGTTGGGGATGGACCGTTCCCTACTGAGCAAATAAATGTAAGATACGCAGGCTTTTTAATTTACTAAAAGTGCAGATTAAACTTGGTTTCAGTTTTTTACTTATTCTTTTGTTAATTAATATCACGGCAGGACATCGGGGACAAACTTCAGTCAATTGGAGGGGAAATCGGAGTAACAACAAAGCGGAAACGCAGGTGTGGCTGGCTGGACCTTCCCTTGCTTCAGTACACAACGACAGTGAATGGATACACAGGGTAAGTTGATTAAATATTAAGGTCAAGTTAGATTGTAATCGAAAGTTCGGATGATGCTATGCCGCGTTGAATAGCCTAATCCCCTTTTTAACTTGCTGCTACCCATAGCTACTTCTTTCGTCCTTGTAATTTGCTTTCAAGTGACATCTTGAACATACTGTGATTATAATTTCTATTATTGCAGCCTAGCCATTACAAAACTTGACATATTGGACGAATTCGACGAAATCAAGGTTGGGGTGCAGTATAAAATAAACGGCCAAGTGATAGATTACTACCCAGCCTCAGAAGCACAGCTCCGAGATGTTGAGGCAAGCCGTTGCATCATTTACAACATTACGTTGAAATGATCATATCTGAAGACAATTTAATGAACCTAATAATCGTTGTTTTGAGTAGGTGGTTTATGTTACCTTCAAAGGATGGAAGAAAAGCATTGCCGATGTTCGAACATTTGACGAGTTGCCGCCTGAAGCAAAGACTTACATACGATACATAGAAGAAAGTTTAGATGTACCAGGTAAGGTCAAAACTGTTTTTAAATAAATTATAATCCTTGGATTTCCTGACGTGTCGTTGACAATGTTGTTGTTTACTTACAGTTAAATGGATTGGCGTTGGCAAAGGTCGGGAAGCCATAATTCAAGTGTACTAAAACGGTAACAATGGCGCACGCACACACGTCCTTTAGCTACCTTATCAGCT
>VRMD01003188.1:0-11474 GCA_009872375.1 Sminthurides bifidus | reverse complement strand
ATGGGGCAAAGGCAGTCGCTCGGCAATGACAGAGATGAAGGAGCAAATCAAAGTAACTATTTCACGCTTCGTTGCCTATAAAAATGTAAAAATTCACTCCTATCTCAAAAATAGACCTCGTTCGTAACCCAAAATTTATGCGGCATGGCACATCCACAAGGGAACATGGAGCCAATACCGGTCTCTTAATTTTAACTGGAAGGAGTGGGCTGGGCATAGGCGCATTTTTAGTAGAAATTTAGATGCAAAATTCGAATTTTCCAACTCACTCGTGCGAACATCTTCTCCAGAAGAAGATTCGCCCACGAGGATATGCCAGCAGCACGAGATGAAGATTCCGCTGCCTGCACAAGAAGAAGAGTCAGGAGGAATTCAAGAGATCTGCCTTACTATTGCTGAGGCCAAGGGGATGAGCAAGAGCTAATGTAATATGCAATCGTGGAATTCCTACCGGATTCCTACTTTTCTTCCAACTCCGGGCAAACATGTGCCCGAGCATGAAAGACGGATGGCCTCTGACTACACACCCACCCCCAGAATCCATTCATTCTCACCATAAATTCAATTCTGCCTAAAAGCAAGAAGTACAACAAGCCCGAGCCATCCAATCCTCTAAATCTCCCAACTACCAGCGCGAACCCACATCTCTTTCAGGATACACCGTCCAACAGTAGCTTGATTATAATGTAGGAACAGACGAATCAGAAATCACTAAAGTCTGGAATTTAATCTGCAGGGATTCGAGCTTGGGACACCACGTTCAATTCCTTTGTTGAATAATGATCAGCCTTGTTTAATTTCAGGTGACCCACTACTTTTGCATCAGGGTGGGATAGTCAAGGTGAGGGTATTGATTAGCTGCTTATTTGAAACATTGTGTGGGTACTGAACTGTATCTTTACATCAAATCAAACGGTCGAGGAGCTTTTCCAGGCTTATTATGCCACATGTCTACTGTGTACCACATCGTGTTCGAGTATTGATAGAAAGAGAAAGTTTTGACTGTCGCTATGACAAAATCAACTCACCTCATTACTCGATCCATTCAATCCAATTAGTGAAAGAGCTTAGCTTTGATTAACTTTCCGAATTGAATTAACTGGCCTTTATTTTCCAGGAACAAGACTGCTGTGACACCAAAAACAAGCACTTGTTTTGCTTCCTTTTAATCGTGGGGGTTGGTGAACCATGGCACAGCAGACGATGCATTTCTATCAAATGACACAAGAATGGTTGTAGAGAAAGCCTCGATACACAAATTGCGCACTCTGATTCCCCTTCACAATACTTAAAAGCTGTGTGTGGACTCCTAATTAATATAACCGCAAAGAGGGGTTTCTCAATCGCTTTCCAGATTGATTTTCGTAGACTTTTGGCACAACACTGACTAATTGACTTTGACACTTCCTCACTGCACTACTATACTCAATACTTATAATGTGTTTTAATGTGAAAGCACTCGGAGCTAGTAAAGAGGTGAATGAAATTCAGAAATTTAATAAAGAATCGGCTCAGGTCTTCAGCCGAGATATTGACACCACAGTAGCTCAGCTTTGACTGACAAGGAAGTGGCTGAAAATTTTTCACCGCCATAATAAAACAAGGTCCAAAATAATAACTCTGACTTGCCACCTCGAACTTATGCATTTGGGGAAGCTACTTGCGCATCTTCCTTTTAAATTAGTGTCAATAAAACGCGGNTATGCATTTGGGGAAGCTACTTGCGCATCTTCCTTTTAAATTAGTGTCAATAAAACGCGGAGTAAGAATCCTCAAACTGCAGCAACTGTCATTCCATCCATTCAGTTAGTCAGTGCTCATTGCCATCAGCCTAGGTACAAACTCTCACTTTGTAGCCCTAATTTTGGTGTAAAAAAGCAATCCAGCTTGGATTTTATGATAGGTCCACTTTTATTTTCATTTTATTGAGCCTTCGTTTTTTAGCTGACCGACCTGCATACTTGTTGAGCTGCTAAGGCGGTCTGTTGTGCTATCTGCTTTTGTTGGGTGAGGTGCTAGATGCTTCCTGCTATGTATGTACTGGAGTAAGTAATACATCCTCCCATTCAATTACAAACACAGTTGAATCAGACGCTTCGACATGTAATGTAGGAAAGTTGTAAAAATTATAAAAGTTACAAGTGGACTAACACGAGACCCAAGTCAAAGCAATGGATATGCTCAGAGAAAAAAGTCACAACTTTCAACCTTGTTTTACAATCTGTTGTTTTATTGCACTCGGTAAGTTTACATTTATGATAGGGGTTTAGAATACTTTCCCTTTTCCAGCCGTGGTCTCGTCTACACGAACGTAAGGACAGCTCGAGTTCCAGCTTCTAATAAGCTTGTATATGGTCTGCAAGCTTCGTTGACGGGGTGCAAAAAAGACAGGATTGTAAAACTTATTGCTACCTGCATCCTGTACTACGAAGGAATCTCACGTTTCAAGCAGTCTTTTAATTTGGAGCGGCACGTTTTTTACGGAGCACCTGAACTTAATTACGCAAAGGTAGGTCGACTTGAAACCTTCACCTTGATTTGAATACTACTACGCTGCCCTACATGTGCGCAGAGGAGTTTGCAGTTAGTTTAGTTCACCGGTTCAATGCAGTACAAATGGAAACATAGTTGACGAAAATTTGTTCTATATTAGTAGTGGTGAAGGCCAATCATGTAAACTGCGATGAAAAGGAATGCGGAATGCGGAAGAAAAGGAATCTTGTTACCAATGTGACTTCCAGCTCCAGCTTTCCTAATTCCAATTACCGGCAACGCTCATTTTTTAATCTACGATTTAACTGTGTAGTTAAGGAACCGAACTGAAGCCTGCAATTACGATTACTTTTGGTAGAGATTGATGTACTCAGTTGGCAGTTCAAGCCACTTGTTCCTGCAGTGGGCTGATCAATTAGGTCGTGGCTAAAATGTAAAAATGTTGCGTTTTTAAAGAATTTATTCAAGTAAAGCAGGCCTTACATAAGCTGTAATCTGCACCCATGCCCATACTATTGTCCTAAACCAGCGGACAGGCAGAAGAGCCGGGTTTTCATGTGCTCCGGCCACGAAGCAAATGGGAAACTTGAACGTAACAGCAAAAGGATCAAATTGCTCAATGAATCCTTGTGTAGACCTTCCCTCACACATGAAAGTGAGAAGTGCCATAAACAGGACAGAAGTGTCAAGTTGTAATTTCAGAACGTGTTTGTAATTTTGCCTCAATTCTCTTAACCGTTGGATGGAACCGCCGAACAGAGCTGGCCTTTGTACCAAGTTTTTTACCCTCAGAAATAGTGAAGATAAAATGACCTTGAACAAGTGTAGTAAAAAATAAGTTGTCACCTAACGGATCTAGCACCACACACAATCCAAATGGATTTTACGACAGTTTTCTCCCGGAAGCCGCCACATATGAATGAATCCTGGATCTTGCCTGGGTTTCAGCTCGTCAGTTCGTCTTTCAACTCATTACCAGATGATGCTAATGAAATGTACCAAAACAAATGCAAGTTGAATTCGATCCGTGACTGAAACTGCAAATGGGATTAGGAGCAAAAATTTTCCCCAGTTTTTATTCCGGAAACCTCCTGCTTTTCTGTCAGTATTCGACACCAAGGAAAAACATATCACTGCTTGTGCCTATGGTAACAGCCAAAATTAGTTTTTCCTCGAACATCTTTAACACGACATAATGATAAGCCAAATAACTTGGGAAACAATTGCTCACAGATTTATTTTTCTCAACATTGAGTTTCAACAGTTGCCAAACCATAAACATTGTTATAAAAATTTAGCAAAATAGGGCTCAAGTAATATAAGGTACAGGAGTCTGAACAGAAAATAAAAGCATCAAAGCAGAAGAATAAGAGAAAACCAAGCTTCAATTTTGAAATTGAAGTTCCCATTGATTCAGGCCCTTCTCAAGCTGGTCCTCCGTTCCATAATGTATCTCTCTGCCGTACTTGATGAATTCTGCCGTAGTTTTGAAGGTCGGTCCATAAATAGGTGTGATACCCGGGTCGTGTCGAGATTAAGGCCACCGAAAAGTTTTCCACTGAAGAATTGTTGGCTCTTTCATCACTAGGCTTTGTCAAGGAGTAATGCGGTACAAGTGTCCGAAATTTAACCTTATCCTGGTTCCGAAACTTCGGTTCACTTCTTGATGTTGAGTTCAGCTTGTTGTACAGATATAACCAAGTGTTTCCGTCATTACCAGGCACCGGAGCTAACTTCCACAAACACTTGCTTCGCAATTCTTCATCACTTGCTGCAGTTTTTGTTACGGCCCAAAGCAGAGACGGATCTCTGTATATATATTGGAAACAAAGATACTCTCCAGGGCGTTCTTTCGATTCGAGAGTGAACCAATGGCCGGACACCAGGTTGACTAACATCGGATTAAAATTTTCCTCCACGAATTTAAACCATCCATCAAGAATTGTCCCAGGAATGGTTGAATTCTTAGCGGACAAGACGGCGTTGATTTTCGTCAGTATTAACACCAGATCTTCTGATTTGAACGTATAGTTGATGTTCGAGGGGTCTGGCTCCGGTGAAGAAGTTCTCTGGTCTATTTTGGTAGGTCCAGCCCGATAAGTTGCTTTAAGCCAGTCTTGAATCAATTCCAGCAATTGTTCCAATGATCGATCTTCAGTATCATCGACACCGGAAGAATTGTGTCGGTCCAACAGCTCCTCGAGCATTGGTAAAAGCCTTTTACCATCCGTCTGCGCGAGAGAAACGGATTTCAAGAAAGTGACTTCTCCCTTCAAATCCCTGATGTATTCTGCTTGTTTAGAAAATGTAGTATTCAAGCTGTTCACTACAAGGCGTTGTCTCTGTAGCTCTTCCTCTTGATGTTCATTGGCTTTCCTGAATTCCTCTCGCAAATCCTTCCAAGTTTCTGAAGCAGTGCTCAACAAGTTTTTCTCAACGAGGAGGTCTTCACGAGATTTTTGAAGGGCAAGGAAGACTTGGGAAACGGTCGGCGAGTAGCGCCGCCGGGCACGGCAAGCACGCTCGGTCACAACAATAGCTTTTTTCATCACCTTCTCCAGACGCACAACTTTACTCTTGTAGTATTCTGCGACTGAATTTTCCAGCCGATGAGAATCCACTTGACGTAAGACATTCATCGCAACTTCAAAGTCTTTCTTGGCTTGAGCCACGATCTGCTTCAAGTGTTCAGGCTCTTCGAACTGACATGATGCTGCTAGCCACACGTGCCGCAAAACTGAATACAGCGAGTTCTTCAGCAACACCAGCTTACCCATGCACTCAAAGGAAGCTTGTAAATTCAACGGATTGGGACCACTGTCGGACTCTGAGGTAATTCGGTGAGCCATTTTCCCTGCAAACATGTTCAAGAAACCGTCCAAAACGTTGTTCAACACCTGGACCTCATTCATCGTAAGCGAGATGACGCAATCATCACGGCGGGCATCCAGTCCTACAGACGTCTCATTTATGAACCCCGAGTAGGAGATTTCAGTGGAGGCATCCTGTTCCGTCGATGTAGAGTAATTTTGCATTTCCTCGCTATCTTGGCCACAAGCAAGGCTGAGGATGAATGGTAACAAGTTACCATAATTTCTTCATGTTGATGAGCTAAAATTGGAACAGAATTGCATGAAGTTTTGGAAGAAAAATCACGTGTTTTCCAACTTGCTACGTTAACTTACGTTAGCTTGGACAACTAACTCACATATAGTTTATTTTTTCTCTCACCTCTGCTTTTGCCAGTGTTCGATCCTCTGTTGGGCCCGTTGAAACAGTGCCGTGGAAACTATGAATTAAACGAGCTGAAAAGAACGTCACCAACTTTAATCCAGGTGGAAGGGTTGCCTAGTACCAGGTGGATTCTTCCTTCACTTGTAGGTAAACAATATTGATTCTTTAGAATACCTACTCGGCAATTCTGATTGTCGATTTAAGACCTAGCTGTGATGAGTGGTTCGATTTTATACCCTCCAGATCATGTGTACCAGAACTGGATTCATGAGAAAATGATGATAACAACCAGTTCAGGAAAACCACAAGCAAGCAGTTATTTTTAGCCAGTAAAACAAGCTTCATTTGTACATTGGTTGATTGGTATCATGGTGGAAGACCCACCGCAATTTTAATATTATCATCTTAGCATTATGCATTAACTAAATCTCTGTTAAAGTCTTCGGTAAGAATGCCTTCCGTTATCAGTGTGGTACGGATGAAAGGAAGTGTTTGTTAGTTTGTTCCCAGAAACGCTCACAGATATCGAGTTGCAATTCCGGAGAATTGAGTTGATGTTCAAGAAACTTCGTAGTATAAAATGAGGACTCTCTCTCTATTCTCTGTTCTAACGGAATGAGCAAACAGGCGGTCATCCTTATCACCTACTGCATTTCGCGAGAAGCGCTGACATCTAACTTCATGACATGACCGCAACCGAGGAGTCTTGCACTGTGAGCTTTATCAGTTGGCATGCATCGGGCATATGAAGTGCGTTTGGGTAATAATTTTTACAGTAATTAAGTTGACAAGTAATTCAAAACCAGCAATTCAGTGTTTTAGATACAGTATGTCCTGATTTAGCGGATTCAATCCACACCAATGCTCATGTAAAAGAAATCAAATTTTGGCATGACCACCACCAGCCGTCAGAGTTTACTTCGAGATGCTTGCTTGCAACACTGCTACGTCCCATTTAAAGGAAAATACGAAAAGCGTTGAAAAATCAATTGAAAATCAAGACTTAACTCCCTCCCAATTCGTCTCGAGTAAGCGGAAGGAAAGGTTTCAGACATTTAATTCTACGCTCGAGAAAGCAAGGGTAAAAGTAACTCCCGAACAGAGGACTCGAATCGCAAATCAAGACACGAAGAGTGTGAAACAAAAGGGAGTCCGCCCCGCTTGAACTCTTACGTAGTAGGAGCTGCGAGAGCACCTAGCTTTGTTTTCCAGCCGTACTTTGCATACCTTCAGAATACACACTGCCTCCTGTACAGAAGCAGAAAGCAGCCGTCTCCTGCCTCCTCGAAAAGTTTAAGAAGGATGACGAGGGTGTGAGAGCACAGTGGCAATAAAAATGGTCATTGTGAACCTAAAATGGCCATTAAATGCCATCAAGAGACACTTTTTCGGAAAGCTCGGTACAAAGTTGTAGGAAACTAGGAGGCAATCAAAGCAGAGCGGACGGGTGAAAGCTTGACTGAAGGAAAGCTGGCGAGAACGGCGGAGCATTTCCATTCATTCATCCAACTTTATTTGTGATATTTATTTACCAACTCTCGCAGTCAGTGTACCCACTCTACTAGTTAACAAGGCAATATACGTTCCTCAAAATTACTCAATTCATACACTTTACACATCTTCATTATTTCCAACTCTTTTCTTCCTGCCATGCTCATTAGTCATTAGTAACTGCGTGACACGCAGCCATACTACAACGTAGCACAAGGAGTAGGCGAATCTCTTTCTCCAGACTAAGGAGCCAGGGCCTGGAAAATAGCAAACGGTCCACTGGACTGCAATGAATGGACGCATCTCTCGGGCTGCTGTGATGAAGAAACATAATTTTTTACGACTGTAAGAGCCAACCTCTTTTACCTATTTACTTCCCATTCAATCCATTATCCTACGCCCATTCCTCATCATTCATCCGCTGCAAGTTGCAAGAGTACGTACGCCTCTCATAACAATTTTGCTAATTTCCCACACCTAAAAGTACTGGCGTAACATCTATATTTACAGGTCCAGCTCATTTTCACTGTTAACTTGTGATATTGATTTCTCGTGTAACCTTGTCTTACAAGCCAATACAAAAGCTTGAATAAACTGTGGATCGGTTTGCTCAAACATGTTTGGTAATAGAGGACGAGGTACGAAACCACTAACTAATGGTTATAGCAAGCAGGTTAAGCACAGTAAAACGGAAGCTCAATTGTGCAAAATTTTTCTAGCTCCTAAAAATTAAAACACCGGAGCAATTTCACCAGGGCAAATCTTTGAAAAGGGCAACCATCCCAAGAGATTGCTGGCGGGAAGAATAGTTAATGGAGGAAGGTCGCTGGGGCTTAAGAGTGGAGGAGATTCGATAGGAAAAGTGGAAGAGAGACAGAGAAGACGACTAGGGGAATCAGCAGATACAGAAGAGGAAGGAGGAACCAAAAAGAGAATAATGGCCGTGGCAGGATGATGAATGTGTTCCTCATTCCCCTAAATTCTGTATTATATTCCGCCGTATCTTGCTACAGCAACGGCGCGGCTCACTGGCTCTTCTCCGAAAGGAAAATCTTGCTTGTTAGTGCCCACATTTAATACGCAAGGCAGGAGAGAAATTTTCCCCTCAGCCCTATCGACCTACGCTTCATACGGACATGATCCTCAATTTGGATCTAAAACGGAATCTGCACCTGGCGTCCCCATCTTTCATTCCCACTTCGTACGAAGTACCCGCTTGCTCATTTTCTTTGCATCAGCATCAAGGAGCAATGACAGTGACAGTAGATTCCAAGTCACGTCATTGCTGGTGCAACAACACCGACTCTGACAATTTCATTTGCAGTACTCCCATGCCTTGTTTAAGCACCTTAATTTCGACACTTGTTTCTGCGAAAAAATTCATAAAAAACACTCTCTAGTTCAACTCTAGCGCCATTAATGTGGTGTGGTGTCATTGTAATGTATCCAACGGAGATTGCTTACCTGACTATCAGAATAAGACAGTACGCCTTTTTCAGCTCGTAAGAGAGGGTTCAGAACAGACCTGGCCAAGGTACTGCACAGTAAAGTGCATAGCCTTAATTTTTACAGAGTTGGGCCCGACCCGTCGCTGACCTATTTCGCATTGCCCTTTGCAAAGGCCGCGGATTATTCCGAGAGGAGCAAGAAACAAAAAGAAGTTGTTGGACAGAATACATTAGAAAACTAGATGATGGACACCTTGTAAAAGGGCACTGTAAGCCATAGCATTATAGCTCTAGTTCTAGTTCACCTTTAGGACTGAACTCATAGCTGAATTCACAAATTAAAAAGAGCCTACAGACTAACATTAGTTACAGCTAGACACCTACAAGCATTTACGACCGAAATTCCAGCATTAACGCTGAGTTGGACAGTGTTCTGGAGATTTGACAATGTGCGCTTCTGTCAACATCATTGTTCACCTGGCCTTAATTGCCATCGCTAGTAAACAGTCCGCCCACCTGGATGCTTTATGTCCTTTTTACTGCTTGTCCTACTTCTAATGAGTGACAATCCCGATCTGTCTCCGAGGTGACCGAAAGGTAATGAAGAGCATGGCCTTGAAATTTTATGATGGATCACCGGCCAGGTTTGTTAAAAGGCCATGCTGGCGTTGTCAAATGATCGGTGAATCGTGGAGTGAGAACTCCACTTTCTTGTTCTGAGAGTAATATTACATAGTCAAATTCCGATCAGATTTTCCAATCGGTCTTCTATCCCTCCAAATCGTGCTGGTAGATCTTTTTCCATGAAAGTATTACTCTGTGCACTCGATAAGATTCCCGTGCAGATCACAGAAACATTACGAACTTTAGCAAGTGATGCATCGGCTGAAGAGCTGAAGTACCAAGTTTTAATAACTGACGTGGAACATCTATGCCAGGTGGCCCTACTAATTTCAGGCTATCTAATCTCGCAAAATTCTAAAGCAGGACTCCATAGCGTAATACGGCGATGTTAAATAATGCTTTGACCACTAGGAAGTGTCGAAGCTCTTCCCTTTTTCTGTAAAATATGGAACTTATTTGATCTCCAAAATCCAAGACTGAATTGTAAATTACCAGAATACCACAACGTCGCCTTGCATTGCTTCCTCGGTAAAACATGGCTCCAGCTGATGAACAAATACAAGAATCTGAAAATTCAAAAACCCAAAATTGCAGCCTCAAGCCTCCATAGTGCTTTCACCCTTGCAACATGTGTACACGACGCATCAGTAGCACAAGGAACCAACTCCCGTGCTCATTCTATAGCAATTTGATGAAAACACGGAAGGGAATGAAACGGCTTGCGAGATGAATCAATAGTTCATTTCGGATGGAGTCATAGATCACGTAGTAGATGATGATGATTCTTCTCCTTGGCTGCTATCGATTTTGTAATCAAGTTGCGGCCTACCTTGCTATTAATCTAAAACACATTTGGGCTCGACTACTAGTCGGAATATGGGGAAAATATCATGCCCGGCCTTGTGTCTTTACGTGTGCCAGTCTAATGGAGAGAGAATATAGTGGATGCATAATGTCAAATCCTGAAGCACACACAAGCTCTCAACCACCACGAGCCGATGCTTCCGTAAACGTGTATGCAAATGCCTCCAGTAAAATACTGACTGCTCTTGATTACACCGAATGTATAAACAATAACTCCAGCACTGACTGAATGCATCCTCCATCTTCATCCAGCCGGTTCCATGGCATAATTCCCTGCTCGAGTCTGGGTTGAAATCAGCGTTTTCACCCAATCTCCGACTCAAATCCTACAGGGAGTTTACACACGGGCCAAGACAATTTCCAATGTTGAACACAAGCAGCCGAAACTAAAGATGGAGAAGAGTGCAAAGCGACTCTGGTTCTCGGAGCAAGTTTCGCGTTATTTACGACATTCAAAAATTGTTTCTCCTCCTCCTTCTCCAATTTCTTCCGTGCTACACTCCTTTTTCAATAGCTGAAGCAGTGCACAACTACACGACTTCATTAACAGCCTTACACTTTCGCTTAACAATTAACGTATCAAATCATGCCTCCAGTACCGCCAAATATGTAAACTAAATCGCCCAGGCAACAACTCAATTTACGGCAAGTCGCGACGAATCCAGCCAGGGCACAGCGACTTATTTCACGCACTAATCCTACGCGAACACGTCGCAGTAATTCATCACTGGAGAGGAAGATGGGAGAAACAGCAAGAGAGCGAGGAGCTTGCAAGTTTCATAATGCATAAAGGTTCATAAGGTTTTATTCCAAGCTCGTTGCACCATGCGCGAGAATAATAAGCTGAAGCTCCCCAGGGAAATGAAAGAGGAATAACTCATTTTCTCCAACGGGAATAACTTATTTCGAATAACTCAAAATGATTAAGGAGACCGAGCTGACACATAGGCGAATTATCAAGTGTCAGGACTATGGCGTAGATAAAGATGAATTCGAAAATGAGAGGAAGATTCTCCAGGCACTTGGTGCCCTGTTACATGTAGCGCAAACAAATATGGCGACTTTATCGCGTTAGCTAGTTCGTATGAAACCGATGATAGGTATGCAGCTTCAGTACTAGTAGACCGAGTTTCGATGTCGAAAAAGTAGCTGAAGCATTCGCCTTATACCATGACTAAAACAAATACTTAACGGCTATAACGTGGCTCCTAATTCAGGAAACCAAGGGCCAGTGCACAAGCACCTCCCGCTCTCATCGGATCCTTTCACGGGTAATTTAATTATCATTCCTGTCACTCATATAGTCAGCACGAAGGCCTA
>VRMD01003187.1:0-11476 GCA_009872375.1 Sminthurides bifidus | reverse complement strand
TTTCGCAAATTATTCAGTCACTGCATTTCAACGAGATGTTTTATTGAATTAGCAGTTACAATTTATTCGACAAGACTCAATTGAAGTAAGAGACGCTGCTAACGTATTTGTCTGAGTTAACGTGTATTTGTTTCGAAAGTAGCTTCAATCAAACATTTCATCATATAATCAGTTCGAATAGGGTGTTTTGAAACCATGGATACGACCATCGGTGACAATTTTAATTCTGACATTACAATATTGATTTCATGATTTAATTGTGTCCGATGTTAGATTACAATATTAATTGGCTGTCTGTGTTAACGATGGAACAAGTGATACGATACTGGAATCTATGAGATGCACAATCAATTACATTGGTAGTATGGTCGTCACGGGTTACTCTAAAAATGTTAAATTTGTGACGATGACATTAAACATGTACTTTCATAGAAAATGCGTTCATTAGTTGCAGACTAAATACATAACTATAGCTATTACTAAGGTGATATCTCAGCTGTTACTGTATCAAGCTTAGTTATGTCACAAGAAGTGTGCTGCGTTGTTGTGCTCCGCGTAGGATGGCTATGGTGCGATTTTGATCGACCGAAGTCCGGACAACAAAGACGCCGAAAGACACAAGCATAACAAAGCAACAGAATCATAACTAACACTGTTCCGAAAAACACTATTGCAATCAATGCAAGTGAAACGGGCTCCTGCTGCTTTTGTCCAGCGGGTAATTGAGGTCCAGAGTCGCCCCCCATCACGCTAACTTAAGAGACCAAGATGGCAACTATGTTTTTAACAGATTTCCGTAAAAATTACGTGGACTAGTATCAGCGAGTCAAAGCCCAACTGTGTGACTCGTATATCAATTACTAAAACCAACGGCAATGTTTCATGGTAGCACTGTAATTTTCAGATTTCGTTTCTCTTCTCAAGACATCCAGGTCAATCAGGCTCCAGTTAGCCCCAGCAAGTCCGAAAAACGGCAATTCTTCGTACATAACCAGCCAAAGCTGCGATTTGAGGTACATTCAGGTTACGGACTCCTCATCTTACCCCACTTGTACTTGGAAAGAGTGCATGTTACAATCATGTCTTGATCTGAAATACAAAAATGGAACGGCTTTATTAGGTAGTTTTCTAAACTGAAATTAACTTTTGTTTTCAGGCACGAGCATATCCGACCGCAGTCGTATTCACAACCATCCGCCGTTCTTACGACACTGGTAAGTTGTTCAAGTTTTGTAAAGTAAACTCGATTACGAGTTCGCCTATGGTTTTGAAATTTGAAAATTTTTGCTGCTCTGTACACAAGATGGTCTTCTATTATTTAAACAAACCATGTTTACTTTTCACAGTTGACATCAGACGGACAAGGACCAGAAGCTAGCCGTAGTGAAATTCCAGGCGGCTGGGAAACATGCATGCATCTGCTAATAGACAATTTAGTGCAAGAGGGCATGAAACTTTTTCTGCCTGACCTCCAAAAGGATGCAGCGAAGAGGAAAACTCATTTTTGCCAGGAGACGAAAATGAATCTACAGCACTAATGCAATCTACAGTTGCCATCTGCAGCATCTGCAGACAAAATATAGTGTGAACGGCAAGTCAAATCTTGTCACATAATCTGATGTACTTCGTTAACTTAATCGCAAGAGTCGTGACATGTGAGTGTACCGAAGGAACAACGCTGGAGGCGAACCTATCAGAGGCTTCTGCAAACACTGTTGGATGGAGTACAGTAACAACCCTATCAGACAGAAACAAGTCGTATTTTTTTATGAGCTAATAGAATGCAAGAACGCTTCCCCGTAAGCATATGTGAGGATCGTGAAAGAACGCTATTTATTTTTACGCCAAAGTTATGCAGTTATCGCAATAGCGATTGCCCAGAAACAAATCGAAAATGGTAACATCTGTAGCTGATAATTTTCTCCTTCTTCATACTCATCTGCTCTGTTGGGCCAAACCAACGTACGAATTCGCAAAAGGGCCACCACAAAATATGTTTATGTGCTTAACTTCCTCCTGTATGAAATGATGCTGATCATTGCCATAAAACGCTGGGTTATCGCTACCAAAAAAATATCAATTTGTCCATATTCTAGAATGCATGGCATGTGCTCTTAATTGACAAGGTAAATGTGTATCCCTCCTATTCATTTTGAAGAAAACATGGACTGAGGATCTGCAATTCAATGCGAGGAAATCGACTCACACCTCTCAGAGTTGAGCCTTTCAGTTATTCCAGATCTGTTCTCGTTTTGAATTTGCAATTCTCTGTCAATGAAGGATGTCCAAGGTACAAGGGAGGACTTGTTGAGCTACTCTTTACATTTGCAGAGGCTCATTAACACGAAGCAATGCAATGGAGGTGGAGGTTGAAGTTGAGAGATCTCAAGTCTTTTAGAGTTTGCAGTTCTGTGGAACAGGAATCGAAAAGGAGAGAATATAAAGACGAAAGTGTGGTGAAAGCAATGAGTTCGGAAATGGGAAAAAAGTACTGTGTGCGTCAGGAACGGTATCAGCGTACTTATCTATAGGAGGATTGATGGCTGGAAGAATCTGTTCTAAAGTGCTAAAAGCTTTCACGACGATGGTGCTTGAATGGACAGATGCAGTTTTTTCTCCGTATTAGCCGACTCAAGAACAAGCTAAGCTTTTTGCAGTGGCAAAAGAAGAAAAACTGAGGTTAGCCAAAAATAATAATAAAAATAGATCCACTCGCACGCTGCCGTTTCATAGGGTGCTGGGAAAATGAAAGGAAAAACGTTTGAACTTCATCTGGCCCTGAGAGAGGCTTGAGTACAGCTTATTGCAATAAATGGCCATGAAATTAATCGGATTGGACGGAGCAGACGATTTTGCTCAAATCGATTTGTTTTAATTTACCCTCTGCTTATGCTTATCCAATGATCCAGTAAGAGAAAACCAGAATCAAGCACTGGTCTTTTGCTATGCTATAGCACAACTGAGAGTACCGAGCTTATTCTTTGAAAGAGCCGACCGATGAAGCTTGAATGTACCGTGGATGTGTTCGAGTTTTAAGTGCGTTACGAGTGAATTATGAAACCACTTGTAAAACTCAGGCAAATATTCATCACAGATTTTAGAATCACATTCCTTTAGATTTCCCTACGGAGTACGTGCTCAAACACAAGGGGCGAAAACGCGGCTCCTACTGTACTCCTGCTCCAGAACAGGCGAATTTATAATTGGACCGGAACCGAAGTTTTCAGCGCATTTTCCAGTACAATTTCCCACACCAGTTTATGACATCTGAGCATAGACGGCTGAACAAAGAGCGTATTTTCCCTCAACCAAACTGCTGAGCAAGTTCGAAAGAAGGGAGAAGATCATCTTTCCAGTATTCAGGCACGTATTGGATTCCCTTTTAAATTCAGATCGAAACAGAGACCTAAGGGGAAGTGACAGTGGGAAGGAGGAAGAGAAAATAATTGTGTTAATGGACGTGCGAGTGTTTTAGGTTTAGACAAATAAATTAAAGTGGGGGCAGGAAAGCAGCAGTCAACTCCCCAGGAGTATTTGTCACACAGGACGGCGAAAAGAGTCAGACGTTTAATTAGCGCAAGATTTTCCGTATGTATGAGGAAATAATTCATCTCTATTGGCCGAAAGAGACGGGGCTGAGAAACTTCTGGAGGATGGTGCATTAGGGTATTACGGACCTTGTTGATCTCGAGACCATAAATGATGACCATTGAGGAAAGGAAGTGAACGCTTCAGGCTAAGTGGTAAGGCTAACAATACGGTAGATAATAAGGGGAAAGGCGAAATGAATGCTGTGAAGAAAGCAAATCAAGTTACTATTCTTGAAGGAGTTGGTGGAGCTGAAACCTAAGCGGGGTTGTACCACTACTCTGCTTGAGTTTAGTTGATGGACATGTTTTTGCACACGGAAAACTTTTGCAATGTAAACGGAGCTCGGTCTCTCTTCGAGGGTAAATAATCGCGATTCGCGAGCCTGATCACGACTTTCAACCCCGCCACTGGGTCGTAAAGGAAGTCAAGAAGCGTCTCCCCGCATGTGTACCATACATGGAAGGAGCTGCAGAAGGAATTTCTCTTCTTATAGCTTTCACGGCTGGAAGCTAATATATCATAAGACTCTTTGTTTAAGCGGGAAGGATGAGAGAAACTTTGATGGGAGGCAGAGGCAGGTTTACTACATATTTGTGAAGAATTTATTCCTAGGATGGAGCACAGGCCGGAATTACAGTAATTATAGTCAACACAAAGTGAAGAACACTTTCTCCTTGTAAATCCGGATTTGGCGTCAGCTACAACCCTTTAAAAGAAAACAGAGACGCTGCCTGGCGTTTCTCTTGTGGTGGGCAAAGTGAAAGTCAGGTTTCTAGGGCAGTTGGGCCGGAGGAGTGTACTTATGCGTATCGGCTTGGCTGTAACTTGAGTGAACAAGGCTGAGTTTTATCGCCCTGATAAGGTGCGGAGGGTGAATCTTGTTAATTGCATCTAAAGGATATAGTCGCAAGAATGCTCCCCGCCAAGGTTAAGAAGAAACGTTTACTTTTTACGGGTAATAAGTCTTGTGAGGTGCGAGGATCTCAGCCTACTCGTTTCATTAAGCCTGGAATAATTTTAAACTCTCGCCATCATTTGCTCAATTAGGCCGCTCTAATTATTAGTGGAATGCGGCCGATAAGAAATGGCTGCGTGGGTGGGAATCAAACTTTAGTCGGTTACTTTATGCATGCACGTGGTTTAGCTAGGAAAGAGGATCCTTCACCGTCTTTCTGTAACATAAACAGGCTATGTATTCGAAATAAGCAAAATGGAACAAGTTGGTAACAAAGTTAATCTAGCATTACTTGAACTCACAACATCATACAGGTAGTTGCCAGAATGTGTTTCTTTCGCTCTTTGAAGTAGCATAAAACACGGTTGTGGCCCAGCTCGAATGTAACTTTGATATGGTCATGCTCAGAGCGCAAAAAAAAACGTTTCGCCAACGTAATTTATAGCTTTAGACCACACCAGCGCTCCAGGATTTGCACTAGTACGTATCGTATGATCGCCTAAGTATTCAGGGCTTGGCATGTGGAAGAAATCCTTTATCTGATTTGGATGGATGCTGTTGTTACTTGAAAACTATAATGGTGTAAATTCTGCTTCAAACTTGATGTCTTGCAGCACTTTCCCTTGGCACCATGCACACCGTCGTACCGGAACTCAAGACTAATGGTGCAGCTCTTTTAAAGCTTACAGGGTACTAAGCACTGTTGGTAGGCAGTGAGCAGTACAGACGCTGATCGTACGACTGTGTTTTCATTCGAGAAAGAGTTAAGAGAAAATTCTCGGAGAGAGTAGCTCAAAGGAAAAAATGTATTAATCGTAGCATGCGAGAGTGGCGATACAATATGCCTGAATGAGAGAAAGTGGAAGCGGGAAGAGACCATGGCAGTGATAATGAAGACACAGGAGTTGGATCGTGGTTAAGCCCTGTATTCCTCTTCGCTTATAGGACTTGTGAAAGTTGTCGAATTTTATCTGGTATTACAAAGAAGACTGGCAAGGAGTCGTATATGGTCTTGTGCATAGTGCACAGAACTGGATTAACTTGCTACAGGATGGGATGCGGGTGAAAGGAGCAGAGGCTAAATTCATGATGGTTTACGGCCGTATTTTATACGTGTCGCTCTGGTTGTGCTTGTCGACAAGTGTGGCATTAGTTCCGTACGTATGTGTTGAAACCAGACCGGAGAAGGGGACAGAGAGGGGGGTGGGGGTCTCCCTCACAGTTTTAGCCTGAATCAAGACTTTGGGTAAAGAAAACCGCTGTCTCCATTGAGGTCGCGAAGGTTAGCCTTACACTCGGTGAATGTGATTTGAAGGAAATGTTGTCCCGCCGTGTCCTTTTCCTCTTATTTCGTGAGCTTTCAAGCGCACATCCTGTCTAGAAATGGAGTGGCTGAATTGCAAGTCAGTTACAAGGCTCTACAAGGATTTAAAGGGTAACTGCTCCAGAATGGGCCCCATTCAGAATAACATATGCTGACAAAAAGTAAAGAAAAGATATGTGCGGAAAAGTTGCACTGCTTTCTCATGACCGACGACCTCGTGGAAAAGATCAGATCGCAATTTCCACAGTCAAGTTCCAAACGAGATTTCTCTAAAGGAGGAAATAAAAGAGGAGGGTAAGAGCTAGAAGTGTACGGAAAGTACAAGTATCGGAACTAAAGAAAGTGTCCCTTCTGATGACATAAAGCCAAGTTGTTATTTTCTCCATTCTTGCAGGGAAGATTAGAGACCGACGTGACTTGGAATATTGGCGAGATGAGAAACTTGAGTGGGGAAACGTTCGCTTTATTCCACCAACGTTCGACCTTACTGGAGGAAGGGTGTCAAGTTTTTGAAAGTGTCTGGAAATTCTCTTTAACTTTCAAGCGAGAAAGTCCCGCTTGTTCTGGGCAACGCTTCTCCCTCTACTGCCAAAGTTCATAGGTTTCCGAGAATTTAATTGTGTGGGAAATGAGGAGGAAACAGCTCCTATTCTTTCATTTTTCCAAGTGCAAACGGAACAACTTTTGGACACCATTTCCCCTCGACTGTAGTACCGGCGATAAGCTCATGCGAGCCAAGGCTAACGGCTCAAAACTGTGATGGCTGGACTAGAGGATAAGTTGGAATAAGATGAACCGTAGCGTCATTCCTTTTTCCAGATTATAAAGCACTGGTACTATTGGGAGGTTACAAAGTTTGATGATTCGCTATTGATCGTAAAAAGTTGAGAACTTGGTCATCTTAATATTGCAAATCGATTTCGTAAACTGCGGTAATGCCATGTCATGATAAAATAGCCAGAGTCATATGACTCGTCACAAGTCAACCCTGGAGTTGACAGGGTTACCGTCGTCTATAGTTTGCAGGTTAAAGAGCTTCATGGGCCTAGTTTGCACGAGTTCTAGTCACTCGTAACAAATTAACTGTACCAATTAGTACTAATGACAGGATCCTGGACACGGGAGGGAGGAAGGGAGGGAAAAAAGTAAACAGATGTTTGAAATCCAATCCCGCTTCTAGAAGGAGTGAAGGAGAGAAAGTTAAAGCAGATTAGGGGATCCCTTTCCTAAGGTGAAATAGGGTTTGGTGTACTCTAGCACAAGTTTCCCGTCCAGGGTTAAGTAAACAGATAAAGGAATAATTAAATGAGAGATATATAATTACAGGCTTACGCTACTGGCATGTATATCAATTAAGGAGGGAAACTAACGGACCCCTACCTGCTTTTCATTAAAGTTAACGTTAAGCCAAAGTGCATTAGAAGAGGGAAGATGAAGTTAGCGAATAATCGCACCAAGTACACACATGTGAGAAGTTAAGAAGTTGTTGCTCTCGAAAGGTTATGGGAGTTGGTGTGACACAAGGAACAAGGTTGGATGTCAATGTCTAAGCACTTGTAGCGTGTACTAAATAAAAGAAAGCTTGCATGAGTGCTTTCGCCACGTCGAGCTCCGAGTCCCTTGATCCTCTTTGGAGTTAGGGTGCGTAAGCTCTAGTAAGATTCAGAATTCCACGGACACGACACAGATAGAGACGTAATTGGTAAAACTTGCTGGAAGTGGAGTGAACACGTGTCGACTTTCAGCTGGTGGAAAAGATGAGACCTTGTGCTCACGTCTGGGGATAAGGCGATGCCCTTTTGGTTGTGAGGAACGTGAATGGAAAGATGTCACCTTCATCTTCTTTCCAAGCTAGGCTTTGAAATTCGATATTGTTCCTTCCCAGGGCTTTGTACGAGAAATCGATTACAGAAGTTGTTATGATTGCAGCCATTTTTTGTAATAGGTGCGAGTGCAGTGAAACCATGCATGTGAATCCACACTTGACAGTGGGAGAAACCATTGGCAGACCATTGAAAGCCAGTGAGATCCGGATAAATCCGTATTCGTGATTGGATTTGCAAATACCCCGGACGGGAACTTTAGATACTTTGGTTGGAGCGCTTGCTGTAGTAACTCAAGCCGGGTTTTACAATAACTGGGAACAGTAACTAGGGCAAATTCCCATTAAGGAACCTAGGTGGAGAAAGCCGAGACCCTAAGGAAAGGAGAGACACGCGTCACATTTTCCTTCTTCCGCTTTATGTTGGAAGGAATGGGATGAAAACGGTGTATTTTTTCTCTGCCTTTAAAGAAACTCCGTGGCTTTGTGCCTTCTCTTTGGTGGTGAATGGTGAGGGTGGCCGGAAACAAGGAGAATATGTCAAAATCAGTGCCCGAGCCAGAATGGATAGCGGTATGTCCTGAAGGAGAAACAATTGAGCAAGGATAGACAAATGTGTGAGGAAGCGCAATGAACCTAGGCCCCCGAAGCCGGCTATTACCGTAGGAGGCTAATGGTTGGTGGTTAAATGAAAGAGAGCGGAGAGAAAGTAGCTGAGACAGTAAGTATGAAATATAAACTCACATGCTTTCACTTCACACTTCCACATCGTAATGTGAGGGGAAGAATATTTCAAGCGAGGGAATGAAAACAAATCTTTCGGACCCCCCTAAGAGCTGGAATGTGCTTCACAAAGGTTTCCATGTGGAATGGCTGTACCCGCAGATTCTATTTTTCTTTCTTTATTGTATTTTCTGCATACGGAATTACTGGAAGTAGGAACGAGTCGTGTGGTTCATACAGCAACTTATTTCTGCTGTAGATGAATACAATTCTCACTTTACAACAAACATACCGTGGTCTCCTTCCTTTCACTTAATGGGCTCGGGCTGTGTGACTTTGGCCCAGAAATGGACTTGGGTAAAAGTGTTTGACTTCCGGCTGGAGGAAAGCCCAAGTTTATGGAATTTTTTTCCAGATTGCAAATTGCATTCCCCAAGTTTCGCAGCTCTGCGAATCGTGGATGGGATGTGGAATGCGGGACGAGGAGCTGGGAGGAAGATTCAATTACTGGAGAGAGGAAAGTTATGTTCCAGCATTCATGAAGTCATGCAAACTGTGTGGAAAATGTACGGAATAATTAGCTCGTCCCCATTCCCACAAATCAAGATAGGAGGGCAGGCTCCCATAATGCCATAAGACAGGAGAGAAACCACAAAGCTGTGCAGAACTTCCCTCGGTTGCTGTTGAAAGCTCCGGGGAGTTATTAAGTAATCTGTGGAAAAATTGAACGAGATTATACGGTACTTGGGAGCTGGTGAAAGTAGCAACTGGTTCACGGATGCATGTTTTTGCCAGCGGAGTCACGGCATTGCCGCTCTGACAAGGACGTGATGAGGAAAGGAGCGAGATGGAAAAGCCCTCTGAGGATTTGCAAGGAAGCCACTTGAGCGAAAGATGCTGAATTGAGATGGGAAAACAAGAGAGCAATGATAGACTGAGGTTGTTGGATGCGGTAATGAACTGAGAGATATGATGAATGATGGCTTGGTCCCGTTGGAATATTTGCCCAAAGATTAAATAGTTGATTGAGAGATGAGAAAGTCGTTGAGCTGGCCAAACTCTTTTCTCCTCCGCTGCATTCCTTCGCGCGTCCGAGCATCACTTCCTTATCTCACAGATGAGAAAATGGCGGCAACTTCTAGCAAACGAGAATGAAAAGAGAGGGAAAAGCTTTTGAAATTCTAAAGAGCACCCAGATTTTCCAAATACCTTTCCTTGCGAAAAAAGAAAAGCAAACAAGCCATTGTTGACTGAAAACGTCGGTGGATGGAATTCATGAGGAGAATTAACAAAGATGAGGAGTGTTTGTAAACACGTGTGTGCTTCCAAGCAGTACTTGCTTGCAACTTGCAGCAGACCTGTTAAAAATGAGTACTGGACTGTAAAACACATATTTGCAGCACCGACTCGGAAAATACAAATGAAAGGAATCAAAATAAAGAGTTCTCCAGTTTACTACGCAAATAGCCCCTGTTACAATACTAGATTCTAGCTCTGCTGGAACTAAAATGATTACGTCGTGATGAACGTCTTGGGAATTGGAGCTGGTAGAGGGGGGGTAGAAAAAAATGAAGGAATTCAAGTAGACAGCCGCAATTAAACTATACCTTAGAACTAGTCCAGAAGACAACCAAGAACATATGCGGGGAAAGTAAACAAACTGATGAGTGTGCACACTGACTTAATAACGGAGAAGAGTTTCATATCCTTTTTGCAGTGGACTTGACGTGGCGGCTGAGTTGAATTTTAAGCTGGTTTCAAATTGTCAACATATGTTTAGATTTATGCAGAGAAAAACACGGAGATCCAAAAGATAATTGCTTCCTGGTCTTTTCCCAATACTTTCAGCTATGCATAAACGAGCACGAGTGAGGGGCCCAGTGGAGCATACTCATCCTTCAGGGTGCAGCCACAAAAGATGGGCTTATTGCATGTAAAAAACGACTCGCTGCCGGGCGGAATGCACGCTGCATCCGTGACCAAATTCCCGAATTGCAAACTCTTTTGCGAGCATGACACAAGGCCATTAGTTAGCCCCATGCTCGGCATGATGAAGAGTGAAAGTGAAGTCAAGGTTGCTAATGAGTTTCCTCGCTGCGTTAGGAGTACGAAGTTTACCACGCTGCTGACACGAGCATGAGAGCTGGAAAGACGTGTGTACCTTCACCTTGACGTGAATTTTCCCAACGCCTCCTCGTAATGTGCTCATTTTTTTTACTTGACTTGACAATCCGGCCTGAAAATTCGGCGAAAAATTGGAGCGGAAGCAGGAGGAAATGAAAACGGAGGAGGATGGAAAGATGTGAATATGTTTACAGGTGCAAGCCAGGCATTCGCGGAAATAGCCAAGTGGCAATAATAATTTTATATTCACGATAACAGTTGGACTATATCTTCCAGTTATGCCCACTGAAAGGGTAATGTATTTCCAGCAAAGAAGTCTCAGGCTCCCGAAAACCTAAAGATGAGCTCTGAGTTGGAAACAAGTTTCTCCTCTTTATGAATTTCCCACTCAGTATATTTTCATAGACCGTAATGCAGTTCTGGAAAAGCACACCGGGCTGGTGAAAATCGTCCAAGTTATGAACCCTGTTTGGATTTTAGTACCGGGATCATGTCTATCTCCCTCCGAGCCAAACTGGCTAGGGGAAATGTGCAAAGACGGCTGCCAAAACACCCGGAGAAAAGTGTATCTCCTCCTTGTGGGAACATTTGGAAGCAAATATGGAGGCGAACTGATAAAGATTACTAAATACACTTCGGTGACTCTTAAATCTCCAAGCTCATGCTTCGTGGAAGGTGGTCTAGAATTTTTACGTGGACGAAGAAAAACGTCAAAGTACAGCTCCTTCCTGCCACTGCACAGGTCTCCTGGCCACATTCTAAAAGGTTGACTTGAGTGAATTCCCTCACGCTTTCTCTCCCCCGTGCTAAACACTCCGACCTACCTGCAAGGACGTTGTAATGGTGTGATGTGCCGTGGAAATGGTTTGATTTCCAACCGAGGGCAGATAGTCATGATCATTACGGGCTAAACGTGCCAACAGCTGGGTGAAAGGGA